>MU527382.1:285296-354392 GCA_024362625.1 Silurus asotus
ATATATATATATATATATTTTTTTTTTTTACTAAGTAACAGATAATGTATGATTTAAAATGTAGTTAAGTACGTTACTTAGTTAAGCACACTTACAGTATCTCACAATATAATAATATAATAACCTCTATTCAAAAACTGGGCCGAATGTCATTTTCATTTTGTTTTCCAAAATGAAAATGACCCCAAACACACTGCTAAAATACTCTGGCTTATTAATTTATGCAACCAAATCAATTTATTTTCATTCCTTATCCATTGTAGAATAAAAAGAATAACATTAAATCCACACAAATATATTTGAGCTTGTGCAGTTTGTGACAGATTCGGTTTGCGAGCTATGACTAGTGCGCTTTCTGATCTTCCAATCAAAGAACGTGGAAATGCTGACATTATTGTTTACCCACTGAATAGACTCAGAGTGGTTAACTTGAAATCTGATTGGTTAAAGCAACAGCCTTCAAGCAACATGTACTTTATGGTACTGATTCTGAAGGCCTCACAGCAGGTTGCTTCGATCCTGGCAACACATAATGTGATTGTTTAAACCTGATTCGATGTAAAATTCAAACTCATCATACAGTATGAAAACTCGTGAAATGCAAAGTATTGGGAAAATTATTAGAAATAATTGTATACATAGTGATGGACAAAAATATTACGTAAAATAAAACGTAAGTCATTAATTCTGATTGATTAATTCTCAAAACTAAATATGACAATAATTAATGTATCAATATCAATTAATACAATAGGCTTCTATTAGATTAGTTTAACACTATTTCTTGCTTTTATGTTTTCTCTTATTTCACAGCTCATGCAAAAAAGAAAATGAACAGGATTTGATCCACAGTCCACATTTTCTATCCCAGGCTGTAACCCTAATTTTCCATATGATCTCAGCGATACGTTTATATTCAAAGTTTTTGTTGAGTATGCATTAGAAGTACAGCAGAACTTCCTCACTCCTCACTAATCAGTGTTTCAACGTGTTATTCCCGTGCATTCACTTCCACACCACACTTCAAGCTTACCTGCTGATCGAAACATTCTTCTTCTTCCATCTATTTTTTCTCCTTTTTCCAACATGCGTCTCAAATGTTTGGGGAATTCCTGTTGATGACAGCTCTCCAAAATGTATTCCAGACAGCTGCACCTCTGACAGCTTATCATTAGCAGCAAATCCTCGAGTGATGTGTTGTTCCCTCAAGATGAAAAACAGATTGTAGAATATTTAGAAATTACACGACATAATTAAGGATTAACTTTGATGAGGAGCTGTGTCTCTCTAAGACAGAAGAGAAAGAAGAATGAAACCTACGTCAGGTGTTTTTTTTTTGTCCTCCAGATGCTATCCATCTATGCCAGAAGCGTTCTGCAAAACTTCAGAGCATCAACTTGCACATCTCAGCACAACCCTTCTGTAAATAACTCAAAAAATGCAAGAATGAAATTAGGGAACTAAAAATGTCACATATTCAGGGCGTCTATTGAATTTCCTGTTAACTGCAATGGATATTATTCTGTAGGATTCTTTCCAACAAGACTTGCAAATATTGCTGTTAAATAAATGTTTATGCTAACACTTTTCGACAAGAGTGCACTGATAAACATTAGTTCATGCAGAAGTAAGCATTTTTAAACAGCTCAATTGCAGATTCTGTTGGATTTTGCATTTGGATTGGTCAGAAGTTGTTGACTAATGTTCCAGGACATCAGCTCTGACAGCAATGCAGCTACAAATCAGAAGTTTTTATACTGCAAATGCACTTGCTCTAATACCTTAATGTCTCCATGCTAACAGTTGATTATTAGACACTTGTACACTGGACTTAATAAAGTTTGCAATAGAGTTTAGTGTCAGCATCTGTAACATTTCAAGTAAAGATGTAAACTTAAATGTCTTTTTCTTACATAATATATTACAAATATTTATTTACTGCTGCTTTACTGTCAGTGAGTACAGGAACTAATATTCCACCACGTATGTCATGTTGTCATGTAATGTATGATAGTGAGGGAGAATGCAAGTGCTGAGTAAAAAGGTTTGATTGATACAAATGGCATGGCACAGGCTATGGTCAGGTGATTGGTCAAAAACATTACAACGGCAAAACAAGAACGAGACAAGACATCATTGAAAAAATTGGAAAACCACAAAACATAGAACATAAATGGCTTGATAATTGCAGCAAACTGAACAAGTTACTTCACAAAACATGACTGAAATAATAGAGATATGTGTACATTATGGAGATGAATTAGACATGAAACTGAAAACACATTTGAATGAACAGACACATGAACACATGAATTAATGACATTACATGAATGCAAGCAAAAACATGTGACACAGAACCAGTACTGAGATGCAGTGGATATATATTAAAAAAACAAGATGGTCCTGACTAGACAAACACGGAAGTGAGGCGCAAGGGGAACAATCTCAGACATGTAATGCAAAAATAGGTGGATGCAGGTGCAGATATTTAAATTAACAGCACAAATGCACAAACAACACGTAAACAGGACATGAAATAAACAGATTATCAACAGATTATGAACTGTAAACAGAGAAAACCAAAACCATAACCTGAAGCATAAACAAACATGAGACATATCGTGAGGTGGGACACATGCTCGTTGACAGATAATGTGACATAAAACCCAGAGCTTCATGTAACAATGTAACCATGGCAACATGTAACTATAAATGCATATAAATTATTTTATTCTCTAAATAAAAACTTACGGTTAGTAACTGTACATTCTGCAGTGTTTAATTTTTAATATACCACAGTGTTAAGCAATTTATTTACTGCATATTCAATATGTAAGTCATATTGTTCTTAGACTGTGTCACACACATTTTAAGGATTATTTGGAGTAAATGTTTCTACAGTATGACTATCTAAAAAAGAAAGCATATTAAATATTTTTATTAAAAAAGTCTGCAGGGAAAAAACCCTGCATTTTCACCTAAAATGATTAAACGTTTACCTCCTCGTGTATTTGATTCTTCATCGCACATGTATCACACATCTGAATATTAACCTGCCTTCTCATACGAGGTGCGAAAGAAGCAATTTCAGCTAGCCTAAAATAAGCCTGATGGGGGAAAAAAATCGGCTCAGAAAGATGGGTTATGGAGAGATCAGTGGACAGAGAGAGCCGGGCTGGAGGAGATTCGCTTCCCATCACAACTTTAAATTGCATTTGAAAGTGTCTCTCTGCAGGCTCCTAGTCTGGCGAGCGCACTCCGGTGAAAAAGAGACCATTAGCATGGGGACCAGGGGAATGAGAACACATTAGAGGAGTCTCCAGGGACACGAGCTCTCAGGTCCAAGGGCCTTAGAGCACCATAGTGGAGGAATAATGATGAGGAAAACCCCAGAAATCCAGTGCTAAGTAGCACTCACAAGCTACGGGACATTGCTTTTAAAGGCCGGCTTGAAAATGATGCTGCGCAGATGGTGACAAGAAGAAGCCTCGTCAGCGCTGATTAAAAAAAAAAAATAAATAAAAAATGCACCGACACACTTCACGACTAGTAATTAACAAACAAATGCGCACTCTGCAGATAGTCATTGAAAATGCTTCACAGCTGATAAACTTTGGTGTCTGTTCAAGGAAAGAGCTAAATCTTGGAACAGGTGCACAGTTCAGATCGGTGCTGTCGTATTTCTCTGACAATTCTTCTTCATTGACAGGAGAATATGATAAGGTACACGTTTTACAATGAAGTACAGTATATTTTCCTTAGACAGCATACCTCAAAGTGTTTTATTTCTCTTTTGCATACCAACAATTTCAATGTATTTATCAAACAACAATCCTATTAGTTTTATTTATTTGATTTTCATTTACTCATCAGCCGTTCCTTCACAATCTTCTCATTTTCATATTACTGAGATACCAAACAACATAATTACCACACTGTTTGGAAAATGACAGAAGTTACAGCTTTACCTCAGACTGTAACAAAACACTGACACTTGGGGCTCCTTTCATAAAATGTTAAATGCCTGTCTCCTTAGAGACAACTGTGAGACCTTTGATGAATATTGCTGAACAGTCCCGTGAGCTGTTACTATAGTAGCACTAATGTTCTATTGCCAGCTGCTATAGAAACTAAATAAACACATTCTAAGTGAGAAATTGTTCATGCTGTGGTGTTAATAGGGTCAAAATGTTCGCCCTAAATATTAATTGTATTATTTTGTTATTTTCAATATGTTTTGGATTCTTTTATTAGCTGGGTGGAAGCAACTAGCGATTGCTGCTGCGATCATGCATTCTCTCTGTCGATTCAGCACTGATTTATTTACTGATGATACAAACGTCCTGTTTGCGCTGTTTCAGCAAAAGTTCCCTCAACATTAAAAAAAAAAAAAGAACTGAAAAATGAGAGAGTGAAAAACAGAGTGGGGCATGGATAGAAAGAAAGAAAGAAAGAAAGAAAGAAAGAAAGAAAGAAAGAAAGAAAGAAAGAAAGAAAGAAAGAACAAAAGAGTGGGATCCCAAATGAGTGAGCAACAGATTGTGTGAGTGACAGTGAGGGATAGCATGAGTGATAGTGAACATTAACGATTGAGACAGAGTGAGTAAGAGTCAGACAAAGTGAGAGACAGTCAAGATGTGAGACAGAAAGAGTGAGAGGCTGACAGTGTTATACACAGATAGAGTGAGAGACAGACAGAGTCAGATTCAATATAAAGTGAGAGACAGAATAGGAGTTTTAGAGAATGAGAGACAGACAGAGTGAAATACTGCCAGAGTGAAATACACATAGAGTGAAGTAGACAGAGTGAGATAGAAAATGTAATAGACAGAATGAGATAGAGACAGAGTATGTTAGAGACAGAGTGCGATAGAGATTGATTGAATGGGAGTGAGAGACAGACAAAGTGAAAGACAGATGGAGTGAGAAACAGATAATGTAAGATACAGTACAGATAAAATAAGTGACACATAATAACAATAATGTAATAATACCATATTATCCAGTATATAAACTTTTCTAAAATATGAGATTAATAATATTGTTAATAATAATTTATAATAATGATCATTTTTTATTTTCAATGTTTAAGTTAATGTTTTACACAGACATCCCTTTATGTGACTCTTGAATGCTTTTTGTCACATGCCATTAGTCACTCTGAGAAACGCCCAGGTAATGGACTGCTCGGGTTTTTTGTGGCTCAGGAGAATTTATCCGTGATTGATGCTCGATCATTTCGACCTGCTTGACAAAACTTTCCATTTCAGCTAAAGAAAATTGCACTTTTCCCTTCACGTGCTCTTTCTCCATCCAAAAGCTAAGGCTGAGCTCGGCCGTAGAGCTGAGTCCCACAATAAAAGCATGATTGATATTACTTCTTACGAGTGGCCGGTTTCTTTTTCTCTCCTAATGGAATGGAAATTGATAAGATGAAAAAGGTATGCTCTTATTTCATTACCGGTAACTATGACGACAGCAGTCTTGGATAAAGAAACACAATCTGTTTATTTATCAGAATGTCAGATGTTGGCTTAATGGCATGTTATTGATTTGCAAGCACATTTTTATGTTAGAACAATGTATTTCTAACAGTTTACTTTTAATTAAGTATTGCAGAAGTTATAGTAAGGGTATGAATATGATGAAACATCTCTGTGATCGACTGTTCCTCCTGAGAGCTAATGTAGCTCAATGAAAAAGTCTACAGGGCTACAAATAAGATGTGTTCACACTTGTGTCAAAAGTTCTAGGCGTGGGGCATATGTGCTATGTGGATGGTGGATTTTGTTCATGTAACTTACGTGTCTCTGGCTCCCAAGATAGAAGGCTGACAAACTGGAGTAACACCAGTCTACGTCAATTGACCAACCCATCAGCCTTGAGCACCAAGCATATATCCTAGTTCAGCACAAAGCCCCTTTTTTGTGTTCAGGTAGCCAGTATGTGCACCATGAAGGTGTCTCAAAATGGTGGGCAGCCAGCTTGGCTTCCCCCAATAGCAGTGGGAGAATGATCATTGAGCCCCAGGAATATTTCTGGATAGTCAGAGTGGTCTATTTTCTTGAACATTATAGATGACATGGTGCCTAGAGTTACAGCTGAAGAAGTGGAGAGCTGCAGCAACTTCTGGAGCACCCACTGACTCTCAACCTATACAGCAAGCAGCAGTAGTGCTTTGAAGCTCTAGTGCAAAGCCTTTGTTGTGGTTGCTGAGGAAAAAGGCTTTGAGGATCTTGCTGAGTAAGAAGGATTCCATGGCAGTATCAGAGATCTTCACCTTCTAAGATCTGAAGACAGGCTTATGGATACAGGCAGCATGTTGTTGTAGCTCAGTGGTTAAAATGTTGGACTTCTGATTGGACTTCTTCTTGGAAGGTCGTAAATTCAAATGTCGGCACCACAAAGCTGCCACCGCTTGTGCAAGGCAAATTAACTCTCAACTGCTCAGATGTAACTCGCTCTGAATAATGGCATCTGCCCAATGCCATAAACACAAGTGATTAAACAACACTTAGCATTGCTCTGCTTTCTGTCTTGCTCTGTTTACAGGTGACCCTGAAAGAAAGAAAAGAGAGGGCTAAGTAAACTGGCCATAACAATACAGGTGAGAACCATTATCAGATAATCCACATCTGGCATATAGCCAAGTCCGGCTGGCACACAAAGCTTATTTTTTAAATCAAAACAATATATACCAATAAATTAAAACCTGTAGTTTTACATCTCATGCTAACATGTTTGCTAGCTTCCCAAACTTAGACATAATACATTAAGTTAAACAATAACAATGCAAATAATTAATTACATCTAACAAAGAACAGCTAGCATAAATGCCCTAGTTAATTGCGACAGGCATTGAGCACAAAAAATGGCTAATATATCTAATATTCTAAGAATGTTAAATAATAATAAATACTGAAGCTTATAACAACTTGTTAGCTACACTGATTTTCCTCAATGACAAAAAATATTACCACAGCTAACAATTAGTGAAAAGTTTGAAAAATACTGGTTAGCATTCAAGCCACATTAATGTTCATATCATGCTAAGTGTCCTAATGCATCTTTTATTCATGTTTGTTCACACTGGCATAGAATATGTAATGCTAAATGCTAATATCCCTAACTATAAATGAATCCTAACACAAATTACTGACAGCCCCCCTGCATTACAATCTGCTTAATTACGCCAACCTGGCTACATGTTCGGCATGTAAAAAGATAAAACACATAAAACATTGCTAATAATAAATTAAAGCTAACTACAAAATATTAATTTCTGTTTATTTTACAAGATGCAATCTTGGTGTATTTAAAAAACAAAACAAAAAAACAAAACAAAGAAATGTCAGGTAAGATGCTAACTCTGTTATTAATGAATGTATTCATTCCATTTTAGTTGTATCTTGAAGTGAATGTTTTCATATAATCGTGAATGCATCGTCCATTCATGTTTATTCACACTGACATGTCACAGTAAAGGCTAATATTGCTAATAATAAATCAAATATAGTTAACCTGTTATCTATTAGCATCTAGGCAATGCTAATTGGTGGTATTATTTCTTGACATTTAGTCACACTGGGCAAGTCACAAGACATGGCTACGAATATGTTATACAGTATATTTTTATTGTATTGTAAAAATTGGGTAAGTGGATACAAGTGCAGATCATTTAAATTAAAAAAGGTAAACACTGGAAAAAAAAAAAAAAAACAACAACAAAGTACAGAGAAACCATAATCTGATCCTGAAGATGAGGACAATGAACAATATTAATGACCAAGAAAGACATCTGTAAGGACAAAGAGTGCTGTAATGTGACAAATATATATATATATATATATAAAGTGATTCAGGTGCAGAGATCATGTCACATGGCATGTCAGGGTGCAGTGGCTATGGGAAACAAATTCCAAGGCAGTAGAGGTTCCTGACCTTCCTGATCACAGATGCTGGGTCAAATAATTACATTTAAATAAAAACATACAGAACAATTTTGGTTGGGCACTTTCTAGTGTCCTTATGTAATTCAGCCTGAGAGTGGCGCTCTAATGTTGATTGGCAGTTTTGACATATGTACACATATGTTACTGTCTGAATACATCTTGAATATTGTTTAAAATGTTACAAGTTGGGGAAAAACTCAGGATAATAATAATAATAAAATTAATAATAATAATAATAATAATAATAATAATAATAATAATAATAATAATAATAATTATTATTATTATTATTATTAATATTATTATTTACTGATTGTTCTTTTGCATATTATTCCTTTCTAGAATGTAGACATTTTTCATATTCATTTTTATTTGTGTAACACGGTGTTTCAAATTGTCATTGAGAACTTTTTTTTCCTCACAATCTCAAACAAATTTTATAACAGAAACGTGACAGTTTACATCTAAGATCATCTGAACCACTTGCCATGTTCACAGTCTGATGCATTTCTGGCACAGACTTATATACACTTTGCTGACATGGATTGACATAGCAGCCTTCAGGAATATGATCACTTAACGTGAAAACAAGCTGGGCAGTCTCACGTCTGCCCATATGGCTCTCAATTAGGGTGTTCTGCATTTCCATTTTTCACCACAAACTGGGGTGCGCGGTGTGATTGCAACACCCCCTGGTCCACTTAATACACAACATTGCTAACGTAAGTCATGCACTAAATTTCTACATATCCATCTCACTGTATGACTTAGAATAGTCTAGAAACTAAGAAATAGTTCTGGAATAATATTTAACACATGCACAAGTTAAGAATTCAAGACTGATTCAGTTTATTTACAGTTGATACAGTTCTGTGTTTTCAGGTGGATGAATATTTTGTTGAAGCATTGCCCCAGTTGCCCATACAAATGATCCACGACTAATCCAAATCCATAATCCTGACACAAACAGCAGTGCTGTATACATAAAGGTTAGTTAGTATACCTATTATACAATAGCATAATATGCAAACATAATGATATCATAAAAATCTTTGGTATGATGGTTTAGATTTTTCTATACTTTTAGTCTTATTTTGCCCAAGCATAAATTATATAATTATGCTTTATTTTTCATTATTATTTACATCATGCCAGCATTCATATAATACTAAAAAGATATATCATTATAACCAGTGTTGTGCTAGTTACTAAAAAAAGAACTAGTTACAGTTACTCGTTAATTCATTCAAAAAGTAACTTAGTTACTTTGTTGATTACTTACACTAAAAAGTAATGTTTTACTATTAAAAGTAACTTTTTAGTTACTTTTTTAAAGAATGCTCTTTAATGTTCCCATTATTGCCCTTTTATGCATTATGGTCTATACTAACACAAAACTGACTTAAACACAAAGTAATTTTTAAACACTATTTTAATAAAGTCAGACCAGCACAAACTGAATATATCACAAGGATTTCTAAAATTAACAAAACAAGCTGAATAATATATTCAGATTCAAAAACTAAAGTGGCTTCTGCATCTTAAAAGCTGTTGTGTTGAGCTCTTAAAAATGTTCCTTTCACAGCTTAAGTATGAAAACTATCAACAATGTAGAACAGAACACCGGGTTAGCTTCTAGCTTCATCAAGATGTGTAATTTCTGGAGGTGCTGTTTATCTCAGTAGACACGACCTTCGAACCAGAAAGACACAGCTTACATTTGCCAAAAAAGTTTTTGTCTTTAACCTCAACTAATGTGAAATAATGAGCATATTTCCACTTTGAGAAACTCGTCTTGCTCTCGCCTCGACTCGCCATTACTGTTGCACAGACCTGAATAAACGAAAACACGCCCACAGCGTGTCTTCTTCGTGTATACCGTGGTTTATCCACCAATCCTACAATGCGTCGCTGCTGTAAACAGGTTATACTGTAGTCCACACTTCAGCCAAAATTAAGTTTTTTTAAGTGTTACTTTTTTTAAAAAGTAAATAAAGTATTAGTTACTGTCAAAAGTAACTGCGTTTCAGTAACACGTTACTGCCCAACATTGATTATAACTTTATATATTGCTATAATTCTTTTTTTCTGTATTATTTGTGTCAGGTGTTATTTCACATGACTTTGTTTCCCACAAGCCACTGTACTAGTGCGCTTCATGTCCTATGTATTTTCCTCCCCAAAAGTATGTTTTCTTGTAATTAGGATTTGTATGAAGACTCACACCCTATTCAATGTCTCTCGCTTATCTTACACAGTTGTTATTGTCAGGAGGACATCACAGTTCAGATTATGGTTATTGTTTCATTGTCTAGATATTTCATTGTGTACATGTGCTTTGTAAAATAACACAATTGTGCTCGCACCTTCTCCGAATATTACATGACAGTCACATTGACCAATGACCAATGAATGAGTGGAATGATATAGCAGGCAACAATGTTAATCATGTAGGAAGACGCCTACATGATTAGGAAGTGTAGAAAGACCTAGCATCTGACAAATATGCATGTCAGACAGAGCTCCTTCTGATTTACTATTTGATGCAATAAATTAATAAATTAATTAATACAAAAAGAAAAACGTCATTTATCTTCCCCTGTCATGCACCATCTGTGTAGAGACATTACAAGGAATAATAAAGCTTGGAATGAAGTAGAAGCGATGTTATTGATGCTGGTAAGTGTACACAGCTTTAGATTGTTTTGCTAATCTAATCTTCTAATTTGAGAATAAATTTAATATTATGCTATACATGTATTCAAACAACTGATTTCCACACTGATTAGTGAAACATTTGAGTTTTGTTTAATTAGTATGTTCATAAATTTACAAAACATGTAGATTAAAATATGGACAGGCCACACAAATGAACAGCACCTATAAGAAATGTGAGCACTGTTAGCATCAACATAAGAGTTCAAGATTAGATAAAAACATTTTTGTTATGCTAGTGTTCCTGCATGCTATGCAAATAGTTCTACTGTATCTTTCATATTTCTGCTACAATGCCCTTGCTACACAATGTAATCTTCTTATAATTTTTTTATTTTATTTTTTTTCTGTGAGAAATATCATGATCATGGTGTTTTTTTTCTTTAATGTTCTCTCTCTCCTTTTTTTTTGCAATAAACTCTATCACCAAGCTCAAGGTTTTTTTTTTTTTTGTTATAACCAAAAACTCTTCTCCCTTTTCCCCGCAGACGAATATTGATCAGCAAAACTTTTTCACACACTCCACAATAATGGCAATGTTCTGGCTGGCTGTTTCTCCCTCAGCCTTCAGGAACGCTTGCAGAATTCCTCTGCGGGCTCATCGTTGAGCGCAGCCTGATTCCATGTAGCAGCTATATCTCGTGAGTCAAATAGAGTCGATCCAATACAGCCCAGTTGGGACTCCTGGAAGGTGCGCAGCTCTTGCACTTTATTTATTTATTTATTTATCTCTATTTATTAAATTTTTGCTCCTTCCTCTGTCTAACGTAGCCTTGTTTTGGGAATTTGCTGTTGCATCAAAGATGTTCAAAAGCAACGAGGAGAGAAGAACAATTACTTCAAGTCTCTATGGAGGATCAATCCGAAACCCAAACTTTTATCCTCGACGACAAATGGAAATCGTATGAATAGAACATAATCAACCAGGTGTGAGATTAGATTTGTTTTACTAATATTTCTACATAATAACTTATTACACTTGAATAAACACTTAGAAACGTCTGCATGTAATTTAGTTATTTTTTATATATAAGCCAGAAATAAGCCATTTGTATTTTGAGTGGTGTCTATAATGCATTTACATTGAGGATGTTTGGCAGACACCCATATATAGAGCAGTCATCTCAGTTATACAGTTGAGCAATTGAGGGTTAAGGGCCTTGCTCAACGGCCCAGCGGTGGCAGCATAGTGGTGCTGGTGTTTGAAACCTATGGTCTTCTGATCAGAAGTCCAACATCTTATTCACTGAGCTACCACTTCCCATTATTAATTTATTCACGTTATACCACTTATCATTATGTACAATGATACATATAGCTTACAGAAACCAAATTTGATTCCAAATGGCATTAGCTGCCTTAAATACTGCTTTTTTACATTAGGCATTAGTTGTTTATACAAATTGGTGACTTCGATCTATGTTGATATGTGTGATAGCACTTTGAAGGGTGAAGTTAGAGTACCACTGTTAGGAAGTATCAGTCGGTCTGTGATATAACAAAGTAAAAGAATGCACAAATCAGCATAGATTTTATTTCCCAAAGTACAGAACTGTGGTTCCCTAAAGGGGCACAGGTTGAAGTGTATGTACAGTGAACAATAATTACTGTACACACAGTAAGGAAAAAGATAACAGGAAAAGAAAGAAAAAACCCAGAATAAAACATAAGGGAATAAATTACAATTATATATAATATATACTGGTATATTATTTGGACATGTCACTGTACAGGCCCAATGTACAACCATATTCTAAGAATCTCTTATTTAGAAGTTATAGCTCTGCCCACTTTTGAAAAATTCAATTTACATAAACGTTTCCAGCTTCACAACATACCAGATGTAGTGTTCTTCTACGCATACATGTTATTAATGAATAAATACAGTATATTGCAAAAAATATATGGAAATATCGGACCTTTCCTGCCATATGTGGTTCCTCCTCGAATTGTTACCACAGAGTTGAATGTACACAATTATAGGATGTTTTTTTAATGCGGTAACATAGAATTTATCTCAGAGTTGAACTAGGACACCAAAACTGTTCAAGCATGACAATGCCCCCGTGCACAAAGCCAGCTCTATGAAGATATGGTTGAGATGAGTCGGAATTTGTCAGGCCTCCTCATCCTACATCAGTACCTAATTTTACAAAAGCCCTTGTGGCTCAATAAGCAGAAATCTCTACATGAACATTCTAATTTCCCAGAATAGTGGAGGTAATACAAGCAATTGGGGACTAAATGGAAAGGGATGTTTAAAAAGCACGACCATTTGTTTTTATAGTGTACTTCAGGGATTTTCTTTAAGTACTGACATGGAAATTTTATGCATCACTGTACAGTAAAATTTTAAACAAAGTGAATAATTTAAACAGACAAAAGAAATGATCAGTTTGTGGGACAAATAATGGGATTGTACAACACACTATCAGAGCTACATGTAGGAACCTTTAAAAATGTGCTTTTTTTCCCAATGTTTTATGATTTCAATTTATTTATTTTATTATTATGTCAAAATGTAATATTAAATGCCACATTGTTTTGTTCAGACATGGGGTAGTTTTATATCCAGAAAATTAATTTGTTAAATGTAAACGTATTATTGTTGGTCAATGACTGTTGACCAAAAGGTTAAAGGTCATGAGAGTTCTTCTTTGATTTTCTCAAAGTTTAAGATTATTTAAGGTCACCGCTTGTTTATAAGACATCATCTCCGCCATCACATGTATTTAAGGCCTAGCGGCTATCGCATTAGCAACGTGTGTGACCAGTGAATGCAGACAGGATCTAGTTGGATCTGGGATTTTGTTTGCGACTGGACGTGTTGCATTGTTGCTGCTGTAGAGATCGCAGGGTTACACTGTGCTCGGATCGGCCTGACTCTCCACGCTGAGGGAACTAAGTTTTCTGATAGATTCTGTAATATTGTGCACTTGGGTTTTTGTTATATTGTTTTTGTATTCCTTTATATGTTTTAAGGGCTTTAATTTTACTTTTCATACCATTTCAATACTAGTATTTTATTTTGTATTTTCTAAAAATTTTAACCTTTACAGTTGTTTGATGGTTTCATACATTTTTGTTTTAAACTACAGCTTAACTAAAACAACAGCAAAACTCTGGAATAAGTTAAATAAATAAATTGTGAATTTGCTTATTTGAATTTGTATTCTGGTGTGTCATTACCGTATTGTTCGGACTATAAGCCGCTACTTTTTTTCCCACGTTTTGAACCCCGCGGCTTAAACAACGAAGCGGCTTATTAATTAATTTTCCTGGGTTTTTCCCGTTTTCACAAACTCAAGCCAAAAAACTGAGCCCCATAACATTACACCAATGAAATTTCCGAATGGAAATGAAAAAACAAACCTCACCTGTGTTCTGAGCTGCACGGCAACAGGAGAAAAAAAACGTTTTTTTTTAGAAACGCACAACGATGCCAAAAGATAAACTCTCGAGAGAAATAGTTGTGAAAGGAAGGAGGAAAACAGTGAACAATGACTTTCTTGGTCGGCTACTGTTTAGATACAAGCCGTTGTAGCACATTGAGTCTGGGTCATGGGATAGCTCGCTAACTTCAGTCACGACAGAAATCATATAAGCACAGACAAGTTTCCAAAACTCATGCTTTTTTATTTTTCTTAGCAATAGCGTTACGAGTTAGTCAAAGAAACTTAGAAATAAGCATCAGATAATAATAAGGACGTATTCCTCGTTCTTGCACACATGCAGTAATACCGGAAAAATGCTGCGGCAGCAATTCTCAAAATACCGCTATGATCTTAAAGGAGCCACAACATATTTTACCCGTTACCCCGTGTAACAGACACTGTCTTCCGTTAAAGCCTGTGAAAAGTTTATTAGTTTCAGTGTTTCGGCTTATACACTAGTGTGGCTTATTTATGTTTAAAATAAAAATCTTTTTTAAATTCGGTGGGATCGGCTTATTATGGGTGCGCTTTATAGTCCGCAAATTACGGTACATACAAATGCAAAACTAGATAAGTATTTTTTTGCCAGCATTTAGTTTTTATGTATGTATTTTTTCTTTCTGCCAATGGTAGTCCATTCAACAAATTTCCGTCTATCAGTCTGTGACAGCCAAGACTGAGTGCACGTCTAATATGTCAGAATTGTGTCATACTCATGGTGTGCTGTCAAACATTGAAATAATTGTTTATATGCTCTGTCAAACAATAAATAATACAAATTTGTGTTCATTAAGGGCCAGACACAAAATGCATATCTTTGTCATATCATTAGGATGTCATAAAACAGTCATAAGTTGTTAAAAGTTTAATAAAAAAATTAGGACAAAACAAACAAAAATACCCCTTAAATATTATAAAACATATACATAGCTGTTGAATATATCTCTAACAGTGTTAGAAAGCAGATTTACACAGCAGTGTTACCAGCAAATAACTTTATAAATATTTGAGTAGGTTTATGTCAGTTGTCATAACAGCATTATGTAAGTGTCATGTAGCGCTATGAACACAGCTGAGGAAAAAGTCCTGTAGATGTACTGTAAATCATTCTGAATAAAAACCAACAAAAAAGTACACAATGTGCATGTGGTGTAATCCTGATGTAAACGCCATCAGTGTCATGTGATCATTTGTGTCGTGCTTCAAATCATCTGAGGCTTTTTGTCAAGCCGTTCTCCTAGCCTTTCCAACGAGAGAATTATGGAGACGTCTTCCTTTAAGCGTGTGACCTTTGTTTTGAAACATGGGGAGTTATTTCTCTGGAATATCCAGTGGGAAGTGGCACTTGCCTGCAGCCTTCTCCAGGCTCTTTAGGATGCGTATCATTTTCAAAAGCGTGCCTTCCCTCAGGAGACGCGCCAAAAACAAATAGACCAGAGATGGAGTGTCCTTGAAAGCCGGGTGGCTTTTTCACTAGCGATTTGATTCCACTTGCGGCAACTTTCGTCATCCGTCACTGTTGGGGTTTTGGTCCTGTGCCGGCCTTTTTTGTTCTTTTTTTTTTTTTGTGCTGTTTAACAGACTGCTCAATACCTTTTTTGTGTTGTTGCCTTTGCAGGCTTAATGATTAGTTTGATCTCTGGTGATCAATTCTTTTAATTGTGTTACTGTGTAAGATTTGATGTAGATCATAAGAGCAAGACAACAGAGAATAGAAAAAAAAAGGTATAATAAAAAAAGAGAGCTCTGAGCAAGGTACAGCCTGTCGTTATTTCACAAGGACAAAGACAGTAATTAAAATCCATTAATGGTTTCGTGCCAGTGTTTTTGCTCTCACTCGCTTTAAGGGAAGTGCATTTAACTTAATAGAGTAGGGTTTTAATACAAATAAGCGGTGCGTCATCTTAAATACAATGGCAAGCTCTGCAAATTAAAGGCCCTGGCTCTAGCCTAGTGTTCTTTTTGACAAAAGTGCAAGTGTTTGGCACCTTATTAGTTTTGCATAGTGATAACCCTCGCATCACGGTTCTGAAGAAAGTCATTTTTGCAAATGATCTGTTTCGGTGTAATCACTTCCTGAAGACGTCTACAAGTGAACCTGATAATCTCATTCAAGATTAGTGTCATAAATGTGTAAAATAATGTGATATTGAAACGCCTTATACAGAACTTATATAGGCCAGTTTTGGAGAAAGGGAGGTGTGGCGGATGGAGGGTTGATAACAGGGGATGAGATCGGACCTCTAGATGTGCCATCGTGCGCCGCTGTGTGCCTGATTATCGCGGACAGTGATCCAGAATTTAAATGCGCATAGGAGATTTGCATTATTCATATCATCATCACTTTTTTGTAAGAGTGCTATTTTTGGCAGCGTGCAATCCGTGTCGGAATCATTAACTAAGCAAACGCGTTGTCTCTGACTCGCCGGAGCTCCACGCTGGGCTCAGGGATCAGAAGTCAGAGTCTGAGTGGTGCCATTTTGCTCTGCCACATTTTGTATTCGAACGCAGCACATTTTAATGGGCTCCCGGGGACTTTCTCCATTACCATGAATTCAGCAGCAACTTCTACAACGCTTGCTAACCTTTTGCAGCCTGATGAATAACCATGAAAAAGCCTAAGATCATTTGAATTACATATATGTTTGTTTATCCTTTTTTTGTACTCTCTAGTGCTTTTTAGTACTTAATATTTGCTTTGCTTTTCCTTTTCTCCTCTGTAGATAAAAATCAAGTTGAAAGTTGCAACTTTTTTGGCTTTTATGTCATTCTTTTTTTAACACATGAATTTGATGCAGGTGCACAGTTGAAGAGAGCTTAAGGTGGACCTTTCATCATCATAATGAGCCACTTGATAGAAAACCAGGTGTGTGGCAGTTTTGCTGAAATGCTGAGGCAATAAAACTTACTCCTTTGATACACTGGAATATTAAATGAAAAAAAAAAAAAAAACACATGAAAAAACTGTATACACACACTGCGGATCTGTGGTACATTAATGGTAAACAATAAAAAAAAAAAAACAGTAAATGTAAAACTCTTTACTTTACTATAACATTTCTTGAGCTTGCCTTGTGATGAATGAATTCAGGCATTCACGTTTAGTGCAGGAGCTTAACTTCAAGTCGGAGTGGAAAGTAAAGACGTGAGCCTCAGATACCTCTAGCTAGAACAAGGATTTATTACCTCCAACATCATTTGCATAATTATATGCATCTCACGAACAAGCTGCTCGCATGGATGATCAGGTCGTATCTTAAATCCGCACAGAAAAAAAAAATATATCAAATTGCACAAAAGAGGTAATCTCAATTCTTGCTGCACATGCCAGATTATTTCGGATCTAATATTTGAAAATAGAACTGAGGGAAGTCTCACAGTCTAACGGAACAGAGAAATGATACCTCAGAGGTGAAAGTTAAAACTTCTGTGTTGTTTTTTTTTCATTCTCACATTTCAACAGGGTTAATATAGATAAGAATTAATGGAAGCCTATGACTATAACCTGCTTCTGTGGTTCAGGACAAAGACATGCATACTGAAAAAAAAAAAAAATAATCACTGTGTAATTAACCTCATAGAAACAAGCATAACAGTTAAGTAGGGGTTAAAGTTTAAATGTCTGCACTTTCTTCCCTTTCTATGAAGCTAATATAGATAAGAATTAATAGAGGTCATTTCTGATAGTGGGGTCATGAAGTTTCCAGCACACAATTATATTTGTGTGCTGTAGAATTATTACCATTCACTGGGACTTTGAGGCCCCATCACTGTTCTAGCATGGCAGTCCCCCTGTGCACAAAGCAAGCACCATAAGACATTTACATTACATGCACACTATATTAGCAGAACACCCTTGTCCAAAGTGACTTAGAGTCTGTAGCATTGAGTAAATCTACACTGGTATGCTCGATCAAATTTAGGATAAATCAGACTACAACTCTTGATTTTTACAAAGCAAACTTGGAAAGTGCTAATTTAAGTGATCACTAAAAAACTTACTGAAGCAGAGTGTCCAATTGGCTGGCTGTTTGTCTATGCTATTTGTATTCCCTGTTACGCTAATTAACTTGTGTTTCAAGGTCAATGGTAAGTCTAATTGGTAGCTCTAATTTAAACGTACGTTTTAGTTATAATTATCTGTTGTTGAAATGTGTGGTATATCATAATCAGCATAAGCAGCATATATTCAGCATAATGGAAAAGTGCTAGGTATTCGTAAAGAGTGTGAAAACCTGTTTTATTTCAGTTCCAGCATGAGGGCTGTCTAAAATGCTGGAAGGTCACTCAGCTCGGCTCAGCTTTATGTTGCGTTGTTTTCTCAGGTACATGTTATGTTCTGATTTTGTAAGAATGCATTCATTTGAACAATGCTTTTCTTTTTATTAATTGTCTGTTATGCTAATTAGTTGATGTGTTGTAAGGCCAGCGCTTCAGAATGAATATGCTAAAGGGTCACTCAGCAAACTCTGTTACATTGTTTTCTGTGAATACATTAGAGGAAAACTTCTTGAAGCAGAAGTTTTATTACCATAATGCAGAAAAAGAAAAGAGACCATGCAAGTCATACTGGATACTATATATCATCATAAGTGTATTATTCATATAGACTATATATACATACACACATACATATATAAGCACCTCTTCTTATAGTTGTTATGAGGGACTTATACAGGCCTAATGTAGCTACATGTCTTTATATTAAAAGTATTAAATATGATGGAATTGGGAGCTCAGTGGTTAAGATGTTGGTACTCTGATTGGGAGGTTGTGAATTTTAACTCGCTCTGGATAAGAATGCTGTCAGTGTGTTATGTAAACTTGGTGACTGTTTAGAATTTATAGATTATATTCTATTATTAATACAATCACAATGTACTTGGATGTCATGAAGTCTTATAAACACTGCAACAAAAGTGATTTACTGACAACATTTTAAATGAAGTCCAAATTCAAAATGCACTTGAAAGACATGGTGGATTCTGGTATAAATATTTATGAAAAGCAGTGGAAGGCCGTGCATTTGGTACCTGGGCCTTCAGTGGGGACTTACTCACCATAATCCACCTCTTAATACCACCACTATTATGTCGCAATTATAGAAACCATCAATACAATACAAAAAACGCAATATAACAATGCGTAGCGTTACAGAGAGAGAGGAATTTAGCATATTGAGGGTGAATACCATTTTACTAAAGCAAGAAACCCAGTTAATACAACTACAAACCTCTACACTTCAACCACAACTTTGCCACATACATCATCTGGAGCAGTTCAGAACCAATATTTGTCTAATAACATGACAAAAACATTGAAATTAAAAATAAAATACAACCTTCTCACCAGAGATGCATACTCATAATTTGCACCGCTCCTCAGAGGCTGTAATGCAGTGGTACCGCTCGTATTTACTGGTCTGGAAGTGGTAAACAAACCCTTTACCAGGCTGAGACAAGCTAGTTTAAGGGGTAGGCCGTCCTCTCCTCAAGATGTCTAGCTTTTCTGAAAAATAAATTTAAATTATGTCCGAGACATAAATTTCTCTTCATTTGTAGGTGTAAAAAAGTCTAACTTATATGTATTAATGTGTGCAGACCACTACACACGTGTTTTTCCAGTCAAACTTGGTTGTAAAAGTTGACCAACCAATCTAAGGAAAGAAAAATGCTAATGCTATTCTGAGCTAGCTATCTGGCCCTGTGAGTCGAATTTGAAATCTAATTGGTTAAAGAAACAGACTCACTGATAATATTCTCTATGGTAAAAAGGCCAGCAGAACTAACTTTAAAGGCCCTGGCCAGGTTACATTGACATCGCAGCATGTACTGGAAGCAGTGCAGCCAGGAGAAATGCTACGAAATAAAGAGAATAAACTGTTGAGAATAAGTTATTACAATTTAATGGAACAAATATTAGAATTTACGTTGTACATGTAGGTCAGTGCTTCTGATAGTAATTAGGACAGCAGGCCACCCGCAACTGATAAAAAGGTATTATATAATAAATAAATGTTTATTATGCATTATCACTTGTATTTCAATCATATTGTATTTCAAATAACAAAGACTTGGTCACATTTTGTTTAATGTGCTTTTTCAGACAAATGATAAACTGTACTAATTGAATATACTCATTTTTTTATTGGTGTTCATTATTGATTTATATAATGTGATAACCTACTTCTAAGATCTTATAACCAAAGTGTTTGGATTAAAAGTTGTGGATTTACACAGTGGAAGTGAGGGGCTGGATGCTTCTAAATCTTTTCCAGACAGCAGTAGAGTGGAGTATGTCTGAGGGGGTGGCTGTAATCAGGCACAATTCTGTTGGCATTGCAGATGCATATGCATGTGCACTATGGCTTATAATGCATTATAAATTGTATAGCTTATGAATGCTATTAAAGGCAATTTAATGTCATTTCAGTTTGATATAGAGTTTATGTATTTCACAGAGACATTAGAACTATATTTACGTTAAAAGAGAGAAATGTGCATAATAGTATCAAATACATATATATTATATGTTTGGTTTTTTATTAATTTTTTTTTGTATTATAATTCATTTGTGCAGGCTGTACTTCAGTTTTTTCTGCCAAAAAAAAAAGTTACACAGTAATGAGTTTTGCTGCTGTGAATTTCCCAGGACAAGAGAATGGAAAGATGCTGTGTTGTGGTCCAGAGATCACCAGTTAGATGACTTCACAAAGCTTCCATGCCCTTTTATTTCTCAGAAATTATTAAACCACTCGCCGCCTTATGAAGGCCCAGTTGAGGGAGCACTGCTGGGTCTGTTTTCCCTCTGACTGTGCCGAACCTGCAGCGTGCGGGTGGGTGGGCGGTTTAAAGGTCTGAGGCTGTTAGAGAAGCTTCCGGAGCAGTGGGGAGATAAGAGCATTCAGGGACGCGTATCCACACAACAGCACTGTTTACAATCGCTGTTTGGTGCTCGGACGTCATGCAGCAGTGTTTTAAACAGGCTTGGCTTTTGTTTGCTATTGTGTCATGGCTGCCCTTTCTGCTGGCTTCAGAGCTTCTATGATGCTATTTGGGATTCTGGTTTTTTTTTCTTTGCTCGTCGACAATCTAAGCATGTGATCTTAAAACATCTGAATGAAAGGCAACTGGGGAACTTAATGCACACTGTCTACATGTAATTTACACATCTGGTGAATAAAAGGTGCATAATTACAAACTAATTGCACCATAATCACAACCCAATGAGGGACACGAGACAGACAACATGCAAGATTTTTTTGATTAGCCTGAAACAATGTACTGTTTTTATTTACAAAAATGTCCCAAGTTATTGGTTGTATTGCATAGTGATGCAAGCAATAAACATTGTTTTTTTTTTTTGTTGTTGTTCTTGTTTTTTTTTGGACACGAGACAGACAACATGCAAGATTTTTTTGATTAGCCTGAAACAATGTACTGTTTTTATTTACAAAAATGTCCCAAGTTATTGGTTGTATTGCATAGTGATGCAAGCAATAAACATTGTTTTTTTTTGTTGTTGTTGTTCTTGTTTTTTTTTTCCCTAGGAAATTAGTTTTTAATATGCACTAGAAATTATTGCGATAGGCTAAAGGCATGCTCTTTTTTGCTGGAGAACTTTTTAGTCCATGCTGCTATCTGGATGGCTGTGTGTGGGAGGACAACCTGTTTTTTTGTTTATTTCCAGCTGATATTTTCCCAGTGCCGTCTGCTGGATGTGTTGAAAAATATTTTTCTCAATCCTCACAACATGGTTCCAGAAGGAACTCCGAAATCTTGCACTCTGTTTTGTAGACAAACTAGAAAAACCTACCTGTAAAGCACAGACTTGTGGTTAATATTTGTATTTGTATATTTTTATTAACTGCATTTATGACCTTACATTGATTTCTGCATTCCAAAGATTTGCATTTGGTATATTATACCTTTCTTAAGGAAAAAGGTACAGTATTTAAAGGTAATTGTAATTCTAATCAAGTAAAGCATGTAACTGTTGATGCATTACATCACTGACATTGAATGAAGTGCTCAACAATAATTAAAGGCTAGTCAGTATAATTGAGGCATTCAATCTATTTACAATAAGTACATACACGATGAACATCCCTATAATTTCTCTCCTCATCCCGAGACACCCTGAGGTTTGGCCAGCTCCAGTCACCTCCCACCATCTTGATGATTACGGACCTTTGAAGAAGTAGATGCCGAACTCGCAAACATTCCGAACCATCTAAAGACATACCGGTGCTATTTGGATCCCGCTACATGTGTGGAGTTTGACATTGGACCTCCTGAAGTGTTTAAAGGCTCTGGCATGGAGAAGCTGATGCTGGATCTGTGATGATCACAAATGCTGAGCTTATAAAACTAGGAGCTACTATCCATATAGACTGCATAAGACTGCAGAAAAAAACATTACTTAAAATCTTATACTCCAGTACTCATGTTAGTTCTCACTCTCCAGTGTTCTGTATTGTTGAAAGATTTATGATCAAACTCTTGATGTCACCCAGATGAGGATGGGTTCCCCTTTTGAGTCTGGTTCCTCTCAAGGTTTCTTCCTCATAACATCTAAGATTGTTTTTCCTTCCCACAGTCACCACGGCTGCTCATCAGGGACAAATTCACACCATTCACCTTAACTGTTGATTTGTGTAAAGCTGCTTTGAGACAATGTCTGTTGTAAAATGCGCTATACAAATAAACCTGACTTGACTTGACTTGACTTGATAATTTGATCTGTACTGCTGTGTCAAAAATCCCATTTCTTGGCATTTCCCAGTCTAACAAATTCTATATAGTTGCCCTGTGTCTTTATACTTATAATAGACCTGTTTAAATGACTGGTTTTAGTCATCATTGGTTTGTTGCTCTACTGTATTCACCGGTCAAATTTACATTTGTCAGTTTATTGCTTATAGTATATTTACGGTTTTATTACACTTTTCTGTCTCTAAGTCAATCAAAAGACATGCTATGCTGTTTTTTTTTCTACTACTCCTAAGCTAATGCATTATTGTGGAATAGAAATGTTTTTAAGTTTAGAATCAAGGTTAACTCAAGGACATGATTCTGTTTTAGCAAGCTCCACCTTGCCTGCATATCTGTGAGGTAACATTTGTTTGCAAATCCTTCTGAGGTCTTTGACTACAAATACAGAACATTGTACACAAACCACATTGTAAATAAATAATACTTTTTTGCAACCTGGAGACTCTTTACAATTATGTCAGCAGTTCTTATATATCCAGGTGAGATTAATAACTGACGTATCGATGAATGAGTAGATTGAAGTACTACAAGACACTTAAATATATATAAATATATTTTTTTTTTCTTTTTTTTTTTTTTCTGCTACTTACTGTTTTTTTTTATTTTATAGAATTGAAGTTTTGCCCTTTCTTCTGTCCAGTTCTTATTCAAGTCGACCTAAAAAGCACCAGGCATCCACTGATACCTAATTCTCTGGGCGTTGCTCCCAGCCAGATGGTCCATGCTGGAAAGATCTAGTGCACATCCTTCTTTTGAAAGCCTCCAGTGATGCTCTCATTTGAATCACATTCTCAAAGCGCTGTGTACTAAGAGATCAAATTTATAACATCTGTTTGGAATTTTGTCAAATTTCTTAAGATGCAGTCAATTCATCTCATCTCTTCTCAATAATCAAACACTATTTCTACCATCCATACTGTATTGCTGAGACTTCCACGTCTCTGTGCATTGACTGAATATGGTTTCTTTATAATGTGATCTATGCATTGCAAGTAAACAACAAGAAATATTCACTCCAGCACAATCACACAGCGTGACCTCCTTTAAGCCTTAGCAGGAGCCTGTAGGCTCGTCCCCTATCGCTTTGCAATAGAAGTAAAGTGCACAATTTTTGCTGAATTCACTAGATTTTTTTGTTTATGCAGGCCAAATTGTGGAGCTCGAGCCATTAGTGGACATTTCATCTCTTTCTACAAGGTATAAACCAGGTCAGGAACATCTTCAGAATGAAATGTCCAGCAAGCACAAGGTATACCTGCTACAGTATACACCACAAATCATGAACCAAGAGTTCTAATGTAGCTATAAATCTTACGCACCTTTCACATTGATCCCTTATAAATTTAATAAAAGGGGAAGAATTTAGATGAACAAGGGAATACATCATTGTCCACTTCCTTATTATGCACATCACTGTCCCTTTCTGATTACAACCACCTTGGTAAATTATTTTATTTTTTTCCCTGAATATTTTGGATTAACAATCACTACTACTTTCTACTTCTACTCTACTAGTGAGTGCACAAAAAAATACATTTAAATATATTTTTTTTTCTTTCCTTTCATAATATCCTTATTATTTACTATAAAAATACAGCTTTCATTTTTCTTTACCACATCACTGCGAAACAAAATAAAAAAAGACTTTGCATCATTATTGTAATATATATATATATATATATATATATATGTACACACACACACACACACACACACACACACACACACACACACACACACACACACACACAGGGGCACCGACACCTACGAGTTTAATTTGTGCTGTAGTCGAGCTCGTATCTCAATTTGCTTGCACATCAAATACATTTTTCCTGTTAATAAATTAGAAAAATACATTTCTAAATAACAAACCTTGTATAAAAACATAATAGAAAGAGTATCCAAATAATATAATTTGGTAATGAGACAAAATGAGACAACTTGAGCTAACGGAAAACGCTGGCTGGGGGGTGTCAGAGCCGGTAAGCAGAGAAGGATGGGAAACTACTATCACTACTGTACACTACGTATCCCTAAACTTGAAATTTTCCCTTTTTCTTCTTTGCTTATCTTAATTTTCATCACAATCTTCGCTTTCTGACTTCACCATCTAGCAGCGGCGTCTCAAGCTAATACCTCAATGTTTTGCTTGCGTAACAAAGCTGAAAATCGACTGAGTGACCGCTCAGACCTCGGAAAACTTGTACAATAATGCACTCGTTGGTCAAGGTACCACTGTGTGTGTGTGTGTGTGTGTGTGTATATAACATTATGACATTACAATGTTATGACTGATGAGTGAATAACACTGATTATCTCTTGTGGGTGGTATATATTTGGCAGCAAGCGAACATTTTGTCCTCAAAGTTGATGTGTTAGGAGCAGGAAAAATGGGCAAGCGTGAGAATTTAAGTTTGGTGATCAGGCCAAATTCTCATTGCTAGATGACTGAATCAGTGAATAGACCTCGGAAAACTTGTACAATAATGCACTCGTTGGTCAAGGTACCACTGTGTGTGTGTGTGTGTATATATAACATTATGACATTACAATGTTATGACTGGTGAGTGAATAACACTGATTATCTCTTGTGGGTGGTATATATTTGGCAGCAAGCGAACATTTTGTCCTCAAAGTTGATGTGTTAGGAGCGGGAAAAATGGGCAAGCATGAGAATTTAAGTTTGGTGATCAGGCCAAATTCTCATTGCTAGATGACTGAATCAGTGAATTTTCAAAACTGTAGAAGTGCCTTTCATTCTTGTGGTCTGTTTCCCAGTCTTCAGTGATCTATCAAAGTATCTATCAAAAGTGGTCCAAGGAAGGAACTTTGGTAAAGCAGTGACAGGGTCATGAGCAGCTTAGGCTCACTGATGCACATGGGTGCAACAGATAAGCTTCTGTAGCTCAAATTGCTGCAGAAGTAAATGCTCTATGGGTCAAGTTTCTTTTGGCAGCAAAAGAGGAACCAACACAATATAAGGCAGGTGGACATACTGTAATGTCATGCTTGATCAGTGACCATAACGTTACGCCTGTTTGGTGTATGTTAGCCACAATGTCAAGAAGGTCAAGAACAACTTTGCTGTTATAATAGCTACAACAATTCTGGGAAGATGTTCCACTAAATTTGGGAGTGTGTGTGTGTAGAAATGGTTGGTAAAGTGAGGTACGAATTTCAGGTACAGATTCAGTTGTGTGTCTCCAAACTTCACGTAATAGTTTCGGGAAGAATTAAATGTGGCTAGAAAAGCCAGGTGTTAAAATACTCTTGTCCATATAGTGTATATAAACTGACATAAATATCAGTCTTGAATTATTACATATCATTTGCTTATAAATATTGAGAAGTCATTAATTACATTTTTTCAATTTGAGCCAAAATTTTTAGTCAGATCCAGATAAAGAGACTAACCTGATTAACAACAACAACAAAAAAAATTTAATGCAGAAGTGGTGTAACAGCAAAAATCAGACAGACATTGATGCTGTACTATGTGTGTTTTCTCACTGGAGGAACATCTTTGAGTCTCGTCTCTGGCTTCTTTTCATCTGTAGAGCCATGATTAAACCTGAAACCAACATGTTTTTAGCCAACAGTACATGAGCGCAGTGATTAATTATGAATCTTGCCTAATAATCTTGCCTACTCTGCTCTATTCTTCTTTCAGATACAGATTTCACCAGAAAACCCAGACCATGTACAGTACATGTTCTCCAGCACATTTATCTCAACTTCACACAACTATCTGTTATAAACAAATAATGAGCAGTAATTCATATATCGACCTGAGACCATGTTGTACAGTTCTATAATTCATTTCATCTGGTTTTGTTTTTATTGTGCAGTATATCCGGAAAGTCTTCACAGCCCTTCACTTCTAACAAATTTTGTTTTGTTACAGCTTTATTTCAAATTGATTATATTCATTATTTTCTGTAACATTTTCAAAACATTACTCCGTAATGACAATGTGAAAGACTTTTGTTTAAATCCATTGCAAATGTATTAAAATTAAACATTTCACATGCTAATGTTCATTTCAGTATAATGCTATAAGCTTGGCACACCTATTTCTGGTCAGTTTCTCCCATTCTTCTTTGCAGAACTTCTAAAGCTTAGGTTGGATTGGGAGAATAGGTGAACAGCCATTTTCAGATCTCTCCAGGTTCAAGTCTGGGCTGTGACTGGCACTCATGGAGTTGTCCCGTAGTCACTCCTTTGTTATCTTAGCTGTGTGCTTACAGTCATGGTCCTGTCAGAAGATGAACCATTGCAGCTGTCGCAGGTTTTCATCAAGGATGTCTTTGTACATTGCTGCATTCGTCTTTTTCTCGATCCTGACTAGTCTCCCAGTTCCTGCTGCTAAAATACATCCCACAGCATGATGCTGCCACCACCATACTTCACTGAAGTGATGGTATTAGTCAGATGATGAGTGATGCCTGGTTTCCTCCAGACATGATTCTTGGCATTTAGGCCACAGAGTTAAAGAATTTTGTTTCTAATGGTCTGAGAGTCCTTCAGATGCCTTTTGGCTGTCGTGTGCCCTTTACTCAGTGGCTTCCGTCTGGTCACTTTATCATACAGGCCTAACTGGTGGAGTGCTGCAGGGTTGTTCTTCTGGAAGGTTCTCGTCTCTCTACAGAGAAATGCTAGAGCTCTTTCAGAGTGACCATTGTGTTCTTGGTCACCTCCATGACTAAGGCCCTTCTCCCCAAAAAGCTCAGTTTAGCTTGTCAGGCCCTTCTTCCTCAGTTTACGGATGATGGGGGTCACTGTGCTCATTGACACCAATATATGCTGTAGACTCTCTTCTGTACCCTTCTGCAGATCTGTGCCTCTATACAATCCTGAGGTCTACAAACAATTCCTTGAACTTCATGGCTTGGTTTGTGCTCCGACATGCACTGTTATCTGTGAGACAGGTAATATATATAGACAGGTGTGTGTGTCTTTTCAAATAATGTCCAATCAACTGAATTTACCACAGGTGGACTCCGATCAAATTGTAGAAACATCCTATGGATGATCAGTGGAAACAGGATGCACCTGAGCTCAATTTCAATTGTCATTGCAAACCTTTATCCTGTACCTTCAAGTAATAGCTTCAACAGTTATGTCTGTGACAAAATGCTGACACTGGAGACTCCTTCAATAATCGTCCATAAACACATTTCTCCTTACAGTTGACTTTATCAACCATATCAATGATTGTTAATATGTAGATTCCACTGTACATATTCAGTATACAATACTGTACAATGTACAATACTGTATTATTCAGTTTAGCTGCTTCTGGATGTCGAAACAAAGGCATAAATCTATTCTTCCTTATTGGCATCAGACACCTGCACTTGACCTCAGCACAGACTTTGACACAAGCTGAGACTTATGACATTTGAAAATAAGATTTATTTTGTAAAATTAATTGACATATTGTATTTTATCCAGAACGTGTGTGTTCGAGTGTGTGTGCATAGCATGGCCGTGTGCCTGGCAACCCGTCAGGCACACAATTTTAACTCAGTAATTAGTCATTCTATCAGTAGTGACCGTCAAACTTCATACGCTTACACACTCACATAATCTCTCTCTTTTGCTCTCTCTCTTTCTCTCTCTATACTCTCTCTCTTTTTTACACACACACACACACACACACACACACAGACACATAATGCTGTAGGACGACTGCAGGACGGCGACACCGCGATGCCAGCCGTCCTTATCGCTTGTGAATTCATCCGTTTTAGTTTAATGAGATTTCTTTTTTCACTCTAGGAAAGAAAGGGGGAACAAAAGGAACCCGTTCATATTCATCTCCGAACAGAAAGTCAATTAAGAGCTCTTAAATGTGGCCTTTAATGAACCAAGCTACAACCAACCTTCACAATTCCCTCATAATGGCTTGGAAGATTATAAATATTTCAACCAATTTTTTTTGTCTCCCTTTCTTTTCTCAAAGCAGCTCAGTGTAAATTAATATTTTAAACTTTTAAATCTATCTACTTTATCACTTTAATCTCTGATCCTGAAGACTGAAACCTCTGTCTAAAGGAGGTGTGATATTGAGCCCATGGATCATAGTATACGATTACCTAGTGAATATACAGCAGAGTATGGAGGGAAGTCCACTACAATGAAGTTTGTTGAGACCAGCAAAGAGGAAAAAAGGATGCAATTTTATCAAATGGTATTTTTCAAACATGATCCCATCACTCTTCGGTGATTGCAGGCTAGAAATGGGTTCCTGTTGGTTTAGCAAGAGGGATGATGATGCATAAGGCAAGGCACAGTGTCGACCAAAGTATAAGTGAAGTAATAAAATTTGTAGTTTGTATATGTATATTTATACTGTTATATTGCTATATTGTGAAAACATGGCTCTATAGAATTCTTGACTTTGATTACCCAGAGGTGTTATTTTTATACATTTGGTTGAAATAAGGATACTTGTACCATGTATTGTATTTTAAAATATAACATTCTGTATTCTCTTTGGTCAGGTGTTGATTAATGTTTTCCAACAAAAGCCTAAGTGACTATAGGACAAGATAAATTTGATGTTATTATTTCTACAGTAACAGCTCATTTTTTACAAGGACGTTGTACAGTGGATGCTCCACATAAAACAATTTTGAACATTACGCACCCTTAGACTTTTTCAGTAATATGATATTGTATTGAATATGAAATTTAAAGAAGCTGATGAGGGAGCGGCTGTATATTGTTGCTCCTAAAAGCATAAATTAACATAATTATTACATGAAACTATTAATGGATAAAAAGTATGTGGTGCCATGAAGAGTAATAAGTGAAACATTGTGATTGTGGTTTGAAAGGAATATGGGTGAAAAATGTTTTCTGGACTTGCTGTTATGGGAAAACAAATTTTACATCAAACCACCCACTGGTTGATTATTTTTCTCCAATAACCCAGTGTAGTAAACTTCCACACTTCAACAGTGTGCTTGCTGCCATGGTCTTGAACCATTCTTCCAATTCTTACAATGTTGAACTTGAGCAATTTGTTTCTTTTTTTTTCTGTCTCCAAGGAATAAAATGAGACCTTGACGGCCGGTGAGAAGAGTGTGTAAGAAAGAGCTCAACTCATTTTAGTGACGGAGTCTTTAGTGGCTCTGTGATGGTCTGATAATCTCCAAGGGCATGTGTGAGGTCGTTAGTGGCGAGGATCACCTTATTCCCCAGAAAAAGACAGACCAGGCCAATAAGTTATTCCGCCCACTACCAGGCGAGATGATAATGGTGTCTCTCTCCCTCCCTCTCTCTCACTCTTTTCTTTGCCTGAGGATGAATGCTTGCCTACCGATGAGTCTCCTCTATCGCTTTATCACTCCTCCTCCTCCTCAGCTCATTCGGCTTTATGACCTCCGTGATGATGAAGGCTGAAAGCGTACGCCGATGTCCAAGAACTCAGATTTTACTGGCGTGTCATTTATAATCGCTTAATGACCCGAATATATTATATTAGCATAGACCCATGGATCTCAACGTAAGTTTCTTGGAGCCACAGGGGTCAGTGAGGCACAGCCAGGGGACTGTGTTATACTTTTAAATGTAAACGTGTTTTGATAATACATAATATTATGATCATTTGTACTTTTGTATGTTTTACATGCTTTTTCTTTTTCTTCTTCTTCTTCTTCTTCTTATTTAATAATAATAATAATAATAATAATAATCAAATTATTATTATTATTATTATTATTATTATTATTATTATTATTATTATTATTATTATTATTATTATTATTATTTCGATGGTTTTAGCTTGACTGGTCAGTAAAAAAAAAAAATAGTTTAATTCAACAATCCCAAAAAAAAAAAAATTACAAAAAAAATTACAAACACAAATTCTGGCAAAACTTTCAGGATTGAAAATATCTAAGCTATGATAAATTTAGTAAGTCTTTATAAAATGAAGCTCCAGCTTTGAATTTTATAAAGTACTGACACTGACAACTTTCATAAATGGTAAATCAACTTTTTTTCCCCCTACAAAAATTCAAGATCTTACCCATTTCATGTAATTTCTAAGGCAATAAACAATCGCCATAATATTTGAAATGGTCATTAACAGTACATGTGATGTTTGTTGCGCTCTAAAAGTCAATAAAATAACTTTTTTATTTTTATTTTCTCATATACAATTACAATTAACTCTGATTTGAGATGGTTTGGACATGTGCAAAGTAAGGACATGGAGTATATCGGTAAGGAGAATGCTAATGATGGAGCCACCAAGAAGGAGGAAAAGAGGATTGGCGGTTTATGGATGTGGTGAGGAAAGACATGGAGGTAGTGGGTTTGAAAGAGGCAGATGTAGAGGACATGGGGTATAGAGACGAATGATCCACTGTGGCGACCCCTTATAGGAGAAGCCGAAAGAAGAAGGAGATGATACAATTAACTGACCAAAATGAGTTTAACAGTCAGGAGTGCTTCTGCTTTGTATAGACCCATGGGCTGGATATTATCACTGAAGACATGGCTGTATCGAAAGTCATCCTCTCTCTTGCTTCCTGACCGCATGTCTGTGCATCATCAATGATTTTTGAATAATAATTCTTGATAATGATCTCACTTCAGCTCCATAAGCCAAACCGACGAGAGGCAGAATGATGTGTATCAAATGTTTTATTTGTATTTTTTCTAAAGCAAAGGATATAAAATAAACGTCTTTATGAACTGTTTTCCTCGGCACCTTCCTCAGTACAATGCACCTCACACGCACAAGCCCTGTTAATAAAATGTCTCTTTATGAAAATCCTTTTAAGGTCCTGGGTTTTGAGAAAGTAATCCAGCGAAGCTATGGTGTGTAAAATTGGATTTCGTGGCGCAGTCGTGTTGAGGAACATCTGTCGATAGATGTTATACCCTGTCTGTTCCAATCTTATTACACTATCTTGAGATCTATAAGGCTATTCTATAAGGCAAATGGGTTTTCATTACATCTAACAAAGTTTGCCACGTGCACCAGTAATAAAAACGCTGAGAGCATCAATTACAGCCCTTTTTTAATAATTCCGCAATGATGAGGCTCACATATTCTTGTTGAACAAGCAAAGCGCCTCGAAGAGGAACGTTTCGGGCAAAATGTGGGAGGAATGTTGTGCTTTAGTACATTAATATATTTATTTATATGCTGTATGACCCAGCAGAGTTTTCACCCATAGCATGGTATTGATTTTGCTAGCTTGCATTATATTGAGCTTGCAAACAGCATGTTTAGCTGATCCTCTTTTTCTCTTTTTTGGCTAATCTGAGACTGAGGGAAATGGTACATTACAAATACAGAAGATTTGATTTTAATTGTTGTAAGCAGTCGAACAACTCTCCATCTGTTTAGTGCTTTGATTCAAGTTTTTATCTCTCCATGTAATGAGGCAGATACTGCTGATTCGTAGACTAGTTTGGATAACAAGGACAGAGCTGCTGCGACCATTCCTTCTTCCCACTGTAAAATAAAAAAAATAAAATAAAAATAAACAACCCACAGCATTAACTAGATAGTGACCTCAGGGGTTATGTGAAAGTTAAATAATTGGACCAAGTCTACAGGGATTAAAGAGCAAAACAAACCCGCGAGTTATGTAGCCAGGCCGGACTGCTGCTCTCAGCTCTTCTTCTTGCCCTTTTGGTGCCAGGTCTGACACTTTTGCCCTAATTGGTCTCACGGTGTTAATCTGGCCTCTTTGCACAAAATAAAGAGGAGAACAATACAATAAAACAGCAAACATCTGTGGAAAATCTGCACGGGTGGCAACTAACGCCAACCGCACCACACTACAGTAATTATCACAAACAAACCCACAAAAAAGTATTGTGCAACAATTGAGACATATGCAGAAATGATGAAACTATGAATCTTTGTGTTTGGAATTTTACCTTGACTTATTATTAAGATTATTATATAATATATGTATATTATATAAAAGCATGGCTGGATTGTTATCTATCATGGACTGACCTGCCTAGTCTTAACACCTAAATCCTATCAATCTGTTCTGGGATGAACTGGATCACAATGTCAGAAAGTGATGACAGCCTGGCGTGGCCTGGCCCTGGCATGGCTAAGTATGGCATTCAGCTGAATGTTTGGTGAAATTAACTGTCTACATGCCTGTATGTAAAGTTGTTATTCCTGCTAATGTAGTATTTTTCAATAAAAATCAAGTTTAATATCTATACAATGGAAGTGAGAGCAATGCATCCAGCTAAACTGTACTTGATCCGGAACATGTTCAGGACACAAGTACTTTTTTAGCAGAAACAGGAGACATAATTACTAATATATGCCATGATTTCTCATGGTCTTGATTTACATTAGCCCTCCAATGGGAGTCCATAATGAGCCACATCTGATGAGTGCAAGATGATTGGAAGCAAAGTATTGATTTTTTCTTTTTAAATTAGGTGAAGTTTAATGATGCTCTGCATGTGATGTTAATTGCTAAATTAATAAAGCCATGAGAGGCTGAATCAAGACAATGAAATGACGTGCATTATTATTATTATAATTATCACAATCAGTTCAGAATCGAGGGTTACTGAAACACACTTCACTACACTACTAAACTAAATTATTTGAAAAAAGTGTTTTACTTACACAGCTGCTCGAATTGAGGATGGAAGCACATCATTAAAATATATAGATATATATTTTGTAAGTATACAAAATGCAAAATGAAGAGAGGTTGAGCAACTGAGACCGAGATACACACAACTCAAACTCGAGACTGAATCAGTTAGAATCATCACTACAAGTACAGGTTTAGAAGGGAGTGGATGAAGGGTTATTGGATGGCCATGCTGTGTGGTGATTTTTTTCCATTTGAAGAGGAAAAAGAGAACTAAACGGATAGAGTTATCAAAACCTGTCCACCTTATTACAAAAGAGCAAAAAGATCATTATGGCACTAATTTAGACTTCCGAAAGTCACCAAGCAACTCATTATGATGTAAACACAGATTACATTTCTTTAATTTACTTAACTTTACAATTAAAACTCAGCTTCTGTCAGAAGTTCAGCAATAATAAACCATTTGTCATCCAAATGTCCATCAATTAATTTTGGTTAAAAACCCACAGAGTCCACAGTGAACAAACACTAAGACTCTAGCACATTTCGGAAACCCTAAAAGAAGTCGACTTTTTTTCGGTTTGACACGTCGCCTCATTCTCCTGAGTATACGTCAGAATCTTGTCTCAGGTCTCAGAGGAGACGTGAGTTTTAATTGGTGTGAAGAAATAAATAGCAGAGTGGAGGTGAAAAACGATGTTCTTGGCTTTAAAACGTTGTCTTTCCAAGTTAAAGTGCCTGACTTGCCGAGTAGACTCTTTCTATACTTTGCTGTTTGCTCTGTCATCTTCACCATCGTCACACGTTTTCCCTTGGGCCTCAGTAATGTCTTTCTTTCTCCATGTCTCGATAATACTTTGGCCTGTGAATTATGCAGGATGGATTTTTTTCATGACACTGAAATGTCAAAAAAGTAATAAGTTATCAATCTTCAGGTGATGCTTAAAATGTAAATGAGGTGGAGTGCAGCAGGTGGATGAACGTGTGACCTCATATAGTGGATAATTTTTGAGAAATACTAAAGAATAGACTGAAATGAAGAGATCGAGGTTATAGACTTTCTGCAGACTGCAGACAAATAGGTGGATATAGGCTAGATTTGCCTATAATTCGTTAATATGGTATACCAGTGTTTGATTGGCCAGCAAACTCACCCAACCTAAAGCCTATAGAGACTCTATGGGGTATTGTGTAGAGGAAGATACAAGACACCAAACCCAACAGATCAGAAGAGCTTAAGACTACTATAAGAGCAACCTGGGCTTCCATAACACCTCAGCAGTGACACAGACTGATCGACTCCATGCCACGCCTCATGCTCCAGTAATTCAATAATATTTTTCAACATTTCCAACATTTCTAGAATTAATTTTATTGGTTTAAAGTAATATTCAAATTTTCTGAGGTACTGAATTTTGGATTTTCATTAGCTGTACGCCATAATCATTAAAAATTAAAAGACTCGTAATATGAGTTTCCTTTTTTGAATAAAATTACTGAAATAATTCAACTTTTCGATATTTTAATTTATTGAGAAGCACTTCTGATGATACAAACAGGCAACCTTATTCACGTCTCATACATCAATTTGCACACATGCCTTTGAAAATAATTTTATATTCAACCTGGTGAATTGCAAGAGTATTTTTTTTATTTTTATTCAAACCTGCTTTATAGCAATGTCAACAAAAATCTGCCATTTTTTTTAAAGAGAGTATTACAGTGTGCTTCTTCTTGCTCGGCAATCATCAGACTCGAAATGCCAGCATGTACAAAGCAGCGCTTGTCCTGGTTTGTTATGAAATGTCAATGCAGATCTTATTTACTTATGTCTTCCTCTGTGATGGAAGGATGCCATGTTTTGGAGATGATTGTATTGGACAATTTTCCTGTTTTCATTTTTTTGTTTCAAAAAGGTTGCCCAAAGGGGAACTATTTTCAAGTTAACTTGAAGCATCCGAATCCTGACTTTGTCTAGATAAAAATAAAGGTGACACTGGAATGAAATTTCCTAAATAATAATTATAAAAAAAAAAAAATAATTTCAGTCTTTATTCAAAATCGACTGATTGACCGTCATAATAGGTTTCGTCACTGCACGTCTGCTCCGTATCATTCAGAAGGGTAATCATTCCCTAATCTGCCTCCCCATTGTCAGGTCACAGGGGTCAAACAGAGCCCATTAGTGCACTCCTGTGCAATACACAATACTCTGATTCACACACACACACACACACACACACACACACACACACACGCACACACACATGACCTCTTTATCGGTTAACTGTCTGCCATTCAGAAAATCTGCCAACAGCTAAATCGAAGTCTGTGTTTGTCCCTTTTGTATGGTGGCCTGTAAGCTCGAACACACAATGGCAAAACTAAAACTGACAAACCAGCCAGAAAAAAGCAGTGTTAAAACTAAAAACACGTTATGTATTGTAGTGTGTTTTATTTATTTTTTGTGATTAAGTAAGTCTTTTTTTAAGGTTTGTGGCTGTTAATCATCCACTGCCTTTTAAGCTTCATCCACATAAAATTTAATAGCAACACTTATGCCCCTGCTTATTAATACAGCCAGTCATATAGCTGTATAAAACCATGCAGGTTGGGATTCTTAGTTAATATTTACATTTGTATCAAGAGGAAGAAGAAATGTGATCTCTGACTTTTCACAGTTGTATGCATATTGAATGAATGTTGGTATTGTATTTTAGAAACTGGGATTCTTCGAGTCTCTAAAACGTTTTGTGCAGATGGTATGTACTCTGTAACACCTTGTTGATGAGAGAAATCTGAGGAGAAGAAGTTAAGTCTGAGATTACAGGAAATCTAGAGTAACTCAAATAATCACTATTTGAAAAAAAAAGTAAAAATTTAAATTAAAAAAATTTATCTAATCTCTAAAATACAGTATATATTTTAAATGACTGTATAGGGTGGATCCTGAGAGTTAGCGAAAATCAAAAGAACTACACTTTGACCCTAAATACATATCCGAATGATTTATTTGTATTCATAGATATTAAATATGTTTATATGGTGTAAATCTTTTATATGCTGTCCACCTTTATATTTATGGGTTATGTGATTTATTTATTTTTTTGTCCAGCTCATCTTCATATTTATAAACGGACAGCAGCTCAAATGCTGGCCTCGACAATAAACTTTCGGAGGGTTTGGAGAATTCCTGAGGGTTGCGTGTGTGTGTGTTTATTGGTTTTTGAGCCGCCTCTGTAAAGAGAGTTATTGGCTCGGCCGGTATGAAAAGCACTGGAGAGCTATTTTGATTCCTCTCTTGGTTATGTGCTTTCTGCTCGGCTGTTATTAAGGACACCAGGTTATTGGATTTATCTCCACACAAGATCACATTTGGTTAAAGGCCAAGCCGATCACAAACAGCAGCCGGTTTACCGAAATACAGACTGTCGGTGCAATTGACCTCACTTCTTGAGGACTGGATCAAACACTTCCCTCTGAGCTAACACTCTGGAGTCCACTCTGGAATGTGTGATTGTCTCAAAGGTCTCCCAAAGAACTCTTAAACTCTGTCTGCAGGTATATGGGTAGGTGTAAAAAATAAGTTTCTCATTGAGTGTGTAGAATTCAGTCCGCTTGAGAACACTGCTGTAAAGATACAGACAGTAAAGATAGTGAATTTTTTTTTTTTTTTACAAACAATTTTTTTTGATTTTTGATTTTTTTACATTCATATTGTGATTTGTATATTTTTTTTTTATTGTAATGGATTTATTTATTTGTTATGGTTTGTGGTTGTCTTTGTTTTCATTGTTGATTTTGTTTTGTTTTTTTGCACACAAATTGTAACTTATTTTCAATGTTTTTTTTAAGTTTGTTATATTTTGTTTGAGTTTCACTGTTAACTGTTTTCTCAATTGTTTTGATGCTCTGATTGTATGGTTGTGGCAGCATATTGCAAGTGGAAGGCGGAGCTGGATGGAACAAGCAGTAAGACTACACCTGGAGCTGATGAGACTAACCAGTGTGCACTTTTCCAGTCCGGCTTCGCCCTCCAATCACCACAATGGTTAACTGTTATTTTTGGGGTTTTAGTTTTAGGATTTTTTTTAAAGTGTCTTTTTTAAAACTCTTTGTATGGTGACCTCCAAAAAACCCAGTGACTGTCTGACTGGCAGAATGGAGATGTAGTGAGACGAGTTCACTTGACCAAACTGAACTGAGCAGCACTTTCACTGCTTTTTCCTCTGCACACCCTGGTGCTGTGGAGCAATCCGAAACGACTGAGCTTGGCTTGTCATGTATGGTTGGTTGGATGGGTGATTACAAATCTCATCTTTTCCCCTAGAAACAGAGCTGTCAGTTGCTTGTAAAGAAAAATCCACCCTAAAAGCCTTTTTTTTTTTTTTTTCAAATTTCATGAATTACCTACAATGCCTTTTGACTACCTGCCTACAGTGGTGCAATGGGATTTATCATCTCTACCTAAAGAGAGCAATGCAGCAGCACTTAATCTTTCAGTCCGTCCAATTCAGATCAAAACAGATCAGCTTTCAAAGCTTCAACTTTCAGGCTAATAAAGCTGAGCTGAGATGTTTAACCCTAATGAATTCTGGGAATCCAAACTTTGCTCCATCACCACCAGTATTTTTTCAATGGATTACTCATTAAGATAAAGTTAATAGAATGGTAAGAAAAGATGCTTTTGCTGTTTTAGGATATAACAGTGAAAGATCAAGCAGACAACTGACTTTTTTCAGTGGAATAATGCATAACAAATATTTCAGTGTAACTATATTTAATGTGTTTCTTCATAGAATGGTTTTGTTCCTTTTAATATCAGACAGTTTGGTATCAGTTTAAAAAACGACAGCTGGGTTCAAATGATCATAGACCAGATTAGAACCCCCTACCCCAAAATCCACTTTAGCCATGTGAGCAGTTTCATGTTTTGCATTAGCGATGAAGGACAGCGAGTTAAAGAGAGACATCAGAAGCAAGCAGCTCTCAAGGCCGAGTGTTTCATGCACGATAAAAGACAAACGGTGATGGATCATGTCCTTCTCTTTCTCTGTTAAAAGTAAGTGGAAAAAAGCTGCGAAGTCGCACATGGGGGCTGCAAATGGAGAGAAAAAAAAATATTGTGTAAGATTGTTCTTTTAGCAGCCTCTATAAATTATAATGAGTTATACAGATTTTATATAAAAAAAAATCTTCATTACAGATTGCGGCTTAACACAATGCATAATTACGCATTAATTATGTTCAGAATTATTAACATAAATTGCCAATTAAATTCTAGACATGACAAAAGAAGACGACAAAAGAGATTGACCAGGCCTGTTCTTAATAATTACTTTGTTCCCCCCCACTTGCTCCTCATGCATTTATATATGCTTTTGCCGGACAGAAGAAAGGGAATAAAAAAAGGATAAAGGCAAAGTGATTCAGCTCCAAGACAGCCAGCTGACTTCTTCGCTGTCAAAGTTGACTAAAAAAATAACAATTATGGTGATTTGTGTGGTTTTATTTCAGACTCGGAGTTCACTCATCCACCAGGGTATGTTCCAACTTCTAATCACAATTCATGGCTGAGTGACTGAGACACTGTGCATTCTTAAAAAATGAAAGGCCATATCAGCGGAAGTAATAATTTCAAGCCAATCAATAAAGGCAAAATGTTTAAAAAAAACACACATTCATCTCCCTAAAAAACACAGGTATCGAAACCCTGATGTTGATAATGTCCTCCATCTCATTACCTGCTATTCACAAGGGCTGGACCTAATTACTTAATTATAGGAAACAATAATCTGTGAATAGGCAAGTCCTTGGCTGATTTAATTAAATCTGTATTTATTAATTAACTCAGCTATGCCTTATGTGGCTAGTTGGAGTGTGTGTGTGTGTGTGTGTGTGTGTGTGTGTGTGTGTGTGTGTGTGTGGGCTGCCGTGTGAATGTTATGATGCAGTTGCGTTGGTGTAAACTTCCACAACAAGAAATGAATTAAACACAAGATCCAAGAATTTGGAGTTTGTAATCTGTCTTCTGCTGACTGAATTAAATACTGTATAACTTATCATATCAGCACAATATAATGAAACAGAAATGCTATATGGTTCTGTAAAAGAGGCACTGGTAATGGTAGATGACTTTGAAGCACTGTAGAACATATTCAAACACATGTTTAATTCTAAAATAAAAATAAAAAAACCCTTTTCATTTATAAAAATGTTTCAGCAGTAGCAACATGCCTTGCTGCTGTAAGGGTACACTTGTTGATTATTATTTTACAGTAGTTTTACAGCTATTTGATTGCAAATCAACATATAAATTCATAAATTGTATATATTTGTACTCAATTTTCAATTTTCATTATGCTGTAATTGTAAACCACTTAACAGGAATTTTAGAAACTCTACAAATTTGTCTGTAATTCTCCTAAATGTCAGCATATTTTACTATACCTATGACAAAGATAACTATTATTATCCTACAATTTCAAATTGTATTTTTTACTTTACATAAGTTTTAGAATCGATACATTTTACAATACTTTTACTGAAGTTTGGAATGGTTTTATTACAAGCATTGCTATATCGTTGCAGAAAGTTGTATTGTTTTATAAGTTAAGCATTCATAAGTTAAATATTATTGTAAAATATTAGTATTGTATTGCTGCAACTATGCAGCAATTAGAGTATATTACAGTACGTTGCTGTTTTCTTTTTGAATAATTATACAATATTTAACTTATTTTATTTTACATTTTACTTACTGTTAGAAAACAATTATTTTTGTGATATTTCAATTGTATCTGTTGTTACATTTCACAGTTAATTTTTATTCCCATCTATTTCACTTACAGCAATAAGAGCCGGCTTGGGAGACCTTGTGCAAGTCTCAGCGAGGTGTGTTACACTGTAGCTGTGAGACAAGTGAGAACAAACTAAATAGTTTAGTGACATTAACAGTATGACATTTAATGCAAGGCGAGGCAGATTTAAGTGTGTAAAAAATGAAACAGTATATTTAAATAAATGGTATAAATACAAGAAGTATTGTACTCAGTAGAAGACTAAAAAAGAATATATATATATACACAGTACAGACCAAATATCTGGGACACACCTTCTCTTTCAAAGAGTTTTCTTTATTTTCATGACTATGAAAATTGTAGAGTCACACTGAAGGCATCAAGGGCTATTTGACCAAGAAGGAGAGTGATGGGGTGCTGCGCCAGATGACCTGGCCTCCACAGTCACCGGACCTGAACCCAATCGAGATGGTTTAGGGGTGAGCTGGACCGCAGAGTGAAGGCAAAAGGGCCAACAAGTGCCAAGCATCTCTCGGGGAACTCCTTCAAGACTGTTGGAAGACCATTGCAGGTGACTACCTCTTGAAGCTCATCAAGAGAATGCCAAGAGTGTGCAAAGCAGTAATCAAAGCAAAAGGTGGCGACTTTGAAGAACCTAGAATATGACATTTTTCAGTTGTTTCACACTTTTTTGTTATGTATATAATTCCATATATAATTCCACATGTGTTCATTCATAGTTATATAAATGATAACAAAAATGATAAAAATGCACATGTAAATGGCACAAGTCTGGGGTGGAGACTTACCGTAATTTCCGGACTATAAAGCGCACCCATATATAAGCCGAATAAGCCACTGAATTTTACAAATATTTTAATTTTTAACATAAATAAGCCGCACCTGTTTATAAGCCCCATCTACAATAATGTACTTTACCCAGGCTTTAACGAGACACATTACACACGTTGTAACGGTTGAAATATGTTGCGCCTCCTTTAAGAGCATAGCGGTATTTTGGGAATAGCATGCCAGAAGCGAGCTCACCCTTCACCCAGACTCAACGCACTACAACGGCTTGTATCTAAACAGTAGCCTACCAAGAAAGTCATTGATCACTGTCTTCCTCCTTCCTTTCATAACTATTTCTCTCGAGAGTTTATCTTTTGGCATCGTCGTGCGTTTAAAAAAAAACTTTTTTCTCCCAAAGCCGTGCAGCTCAGAACACAGGTGAGGGGCCTTTTTTCGTTTCCGTTCGGAAATTTCATTGGTGTAATGTTATGTCGCTCAGTTTTTTGCCTTGAAGTTTGTAAAAACCCAGGAAAAATCCATAAATAAGCCGCTTCGTTGGTTAAGCCACAGGGTTCAAAACGTGGGAAAAAAAGTAGCGGCTTATAGTCCGAAAAATACGGTAATATGAATTCACACAAACACGTGACTCAGAACCAGTGATGGGATGCGGTGGAGACACAGCATAAAGAAAAACACGTTGCAATTGAATGCGGAAGCACAGTGACGCTGCAAGCTGGCTTGACTTTTGCAAGATGGCATGCCATACTCAGTACTCAGTAAACACTGTAAATATACATCGACAAATGTACTTTAATTATTGCCAAATTGCTTTTGTATGAGAGTAAATAAACCACTTGAGGATTTGCTGTTATTGGAATACACTTAATGGGTGGTAAAGGGTGGTAACCATAACTGATAAATGACACTATTGCGTCACTGGTTATTTTACTAGAACAGCACTATGCACAGTTTTTTATTCCTCTAAATGCTGACCTTGTGCAAATGATTTAAAACTTCATGCTCTGCTCAACTTATAAAACATTTAGTTTGTATAATGTGCGACCTTTGATCTCTAATTTCTTTTTCACCATCTTAGATTCTCTTTGAACATAACATAAATGCAGGAATCCTGCTAATTTGCTGCAATCTGTTGTAAACCTCAGATTTTCTGACATGTTGTCCTTTTCTTTTTCTTCTTATCGATGAGTAATCGGCCTCCATTGGCACTTAGATTGCAGTCGCAACATTCCTGTGTGTTTCCTCGCTGTCTCAGTCTCACCCTGCAATCTGATCCTGCCATTTCTTTAACAGACATCTTTAACTGTCCTAAAACACATATTTGTTCCTGAGACACAGCACTACACACAGGAGCTGGGCCTGATGACCGCAGACTGAGCTTCACTATGCTGCCTATTGATTTAACAATCAGGATTTTTTTTCCCCATTAAAGCAGAAAAGAGCTGCTCACAATGACCTAATCACGCCTATTTCACACTGAAAAGCATTACTTATGTACAATTATCTCTCAAAATACCTTTAAATTAAATACCAAATCAGGAATTTTCTTTGGAGTTTTTTTTTTAAATGGCCGCCAGCATTTGTTTAAGTAAAGAGGTAGAATAAGACACACAAGACAGAAATAATTTGATTCAATTCAATACATTTTTATTTGTGTGGCACTTTTAACAATGAATATTATCTCTAAGCAGCTTTACTCAAATAATGCGGTAATAAAGAATGAATACGTTTGATTTTTATAAGTATAAGTTTGTCCCTAATGAGCAAGCTGATCGCTAATTTTTTCAAGGAAAAAAACACATAAAATAGAGATTAATTTGCCACAGGATTCGTTTACATGTTTTTATTTTTTTTTTATATATATATTCACATGTTTTTTCTTGCTTGTGAGCATGCTGTTCAAAGGACATTCAGCTCCAACACTCAGGAAGCAAAAACATCAGTGCATTCTGGGTAAAATATCGTACTGTCTATCTCTTTTACATCCACCTGATACATGTACGGTACATAAAGTTTCTCACACGCGTTCATGTGAAACATATGATCCAGTAATAAAATATGCATGACAGATAAATCAACAGCATGACTCCACATAAGAGTCTATCTCACACATACACAATGAAGCTTAGGAACGATGCCGAGCATCATGAAAGAGCTGAATTATTTAGTGCACCATGTGGTGTGTGATCTCGTTGGGGGTCTCGAGGTTTTTATTTAAACCCAGACAATGCACTCTGAGAAACATATCGCCTTCACTGGACAGTCCTTTTACTCGAATGTAAATAAATTACAATGATCTTAACATGACCTTGGGTATTTTTCTTTCTCCTGCATGTGGAGCACGTGGCAAATATCAGCTCTTCACCAAGTTCTTGAATTTTCTCCCAGATTTCTTTTCTTTTCTTTTTGTAGGATGCGACTCTTTGCCACTAGGTGTAGCTCAAGCACTCAGGTACCAGCATCGGTTTTGGTGACACACACACACACACACACACACACACACACACAAACACATGCACACACACACACACACACACACACACACCAAACACCACACAGGGTTTTTAAAGAATGAGAAAGTACACAATAAAATGGTTCATGGTGCTTTTTATTTAAGAGCCACCATGCCGGATGAAAACTGGAACTTTCTTGAAAGGCTCAATAAGTCTTAATCTTTGAAGCTGCTTTAGACCACTTATTTATCACATCTTTATGACATGAATCACATTATGTCTTCATGAAATAACATCTTGAAATTCACCTCTACATACAGTAGAATGCTGCATGCAAAGCAACTTGATCAATATATTTGCTCTTTGTTGGTTCAGGTTTTACAGCTCCATGTTGAGATTATTCAAGAAATTGCATGAACTGTATGTAGTTTAGACCTCCAAGGTAGTCCACCTTTTTTTCCTTAGAAGTGTCCAAGATGAAATTTTGTATTTATTTATGTATTTTACAACTGCTGTCTCACCAAGTGTGTTTAAGCTGTTATACACCTATCTCCCTAGCTAACAAATATAAGATAATATAAAATGAACAATATTAAATAATGAAAAAGTAAGTAACTATTGTAATAATCACTAATTCGAACAGAAAAAATGGTGTTTACCTTATATATACCTTACAAAGTCAGGACATTTATTGGTTTTGACTGCATAAAATATTGTCAACTTCTGTGTTAGTTCAGTACGCTCACCTTTTATTGAGAATTTTTAAAGAATAACCTGACTGAGTGCTCATATGCTATAGGATAGAAGAAACACGGGATATGATATTTGAGGGTAAACACAGAGTTAAAGGACAAACACTGAGCATCATTTTTTCCTTCTTCCCCGCTGATGCAATATCGCAATGCCACGTGACAAACGGAAGGAAGAGTGCGAGCGCATGTGCATATAGTCACTACGAATGTGTCTCTGGTCAGACCTTCCATCATCCGGTGCTCTCTCACTGTGCTTCTGACAATAATGACCAAGGAGGGGAAGGAGGCCAGGCACTTGACCTGATTTCTCATAGATCAGTGACCGCTCGTCTGCCTCACGCATCCTCCAAGTGTGCGTAACATAAAATGACACTCGCCCGAAGCTGCCTTGCAGTGCCTCGTTCTAGGTAACCACACATGACAAGCCGGGGCAGGAGTTGCTCCAAAGGCCAGAGGCTGGTATTTCATTAAAAAAAAAATACAAATAAAAATCTCCATTCATCTGTTTTTATTTTTAAAATTCTAATTTCTCTCATTCTCTCTCTCTCCCTCTCTCTCTCTCTCTCTCTCTGTGTCTCTCTTTCTCTCTCCCAGACAGACAAGCAAAGCCTTCTGGGAATCACCGAGCGCAAGATGATTGCCTTCTGTCGGTTTGTGTGAGCGTGCCACCAGCTCAAAGGTGAAATTACCCACGGCTCAATAGTGCGAAAGCGAACCTGCCTCCTCTCCCTGTGACGCTGGTGCCCTTTTCCGATGCGATGAATGAGCGTAGACGAACGAAATGCCGCTAGACGAGGATAAAATCTCATGACTTTACTTGTCATTTCCTCCACCACTGTATTACTAAAATGGACATTACTGACACGTCCGCACATGTTACAAATCTTACATGTTTTTTAAACAGGTAAGACTCGTGCACGTCATTGTACACATTTGGGGTTTTTTTTGTTCTTTTTTCATATGTAGAGTGCATAGTTTTTCCAACTCATTTCCAACAAATTTTGTTTTGTTATTTAGTTATTCAATTCTGTCATGTTTATTGGTTACATGTTCATATAGTATAGTACATGTTTGATTTTCTTTTATATTAAGTCATTACATATTAGTTATATAATCTCTTTTCTAAAAAGAAATGATTCACAGTTTGACCCTAATAATAAAAAAAAGACACTCTTTGGTGTCAGAAGAGAGCGATTGGCTCCTATTTAATCTTTTATGATAGCAGAAAATGGAGCTGCCTTTAAAATAGTTTCTTATTAAAGTTAAAGGAGGACGCATTGACAGTGCTGAATTGGTTCATCATCTGATCAGCTAAATGGACAGCCGAAGGGCTGTGGAATGATTCAGATGATTCTCAGTGCTTCTATTATACAGTACATCTTGGCAGCTTTGAGTTTATGAATTTTATTTAAAAGAAAAAATAACTTATAGTATATTGAGCTCTATTAGCTTTTCACTTTCAACTAAATATATTAAAATCTTTTCATCCATATCTCAGCATTTATTCGAAAATTTTTGGTGGTCTAGTGGCTAAGGATCCTGTACTCTCACTGCTATGACCCAGGTTCAGTACTGATCCTGAATCTAGACAAAATGGGAGGAATTGCTTCAGGAAGGTCAACCAGCATAAACGTGACAAATCAAATATCTGGATCAATGATTCACTATAGTGACCTCTAAAGGGAGCAGTTAAAGGAAAACATAAACATTTGGCTTTTTTTGGAAATGTCACATTTTTCTTAAGTAAATAAGAAGCAGACCACTTGCCTAGTCTTTTTCTTTGTCATACATGTTTAATTTTTTATATACTTACATTAGAAAGATATTTCAACAAATGACCTGGGCACATAGCACAGATTTTCTTTCTTTATTAATAATTTACAAGGCATCAGAAACATGAATTAAATTACACTACATTTAATAAAACAATAAAATAATAATTGTAATGTTGACATCACATTCTCGATGGGATCATTAAGCCAATCTGATTTCAGATTTTGTACAACTGTAATATTTTTTTACTTTAAATATAACAACATTCAACAACTCTGAAAGTGCTACAAACAATGCTAAACACTCTGCTACAGATAAAAGTGTGAATACAACAATAAAGTGCAATATATAGAAAAGAAATGCCTTGGTGTAATAACGTACATTCAATCATCCAGTCAATACTTTGACAAATTCCTCCTTTAACATCTAACAGCTGGAAGGATTTGCAGCTACATTAATTGTGCAGTAATACGCAGATTTGTTCGCATCCCCAGGGTATATTCCTGACAAAACAAATTCACACCATGACTTCTGATGGATAAAACTGTCAAAAAAAGTAATATCTGTCCCTAGTTCTTTCTCATGAGTGAACACTGGGCTGAGTTTATATTATTATTATTATTATTATTGTTATTATTATAATTTTTTTTAAAGATGTTTTCAGATCATGGACTATCTGAGAATAAAACACATTACTGTCATGCAAATCGGATTTGAAATCCATAACTTTCTGATATTTCACAGTGATGGACTAGATTTGGGGATTTAGGAGATAAATGTATTAGAATTAGAAATAATTAGAACAAAATATTCCTTAGATACATTATTGTGTGTATTATGCCCATTTTAGATTCATTTTAAATGTTGTATGGTTGTTATTACAAATAAATTAGATTAAAGATAAGTGAAAATAATTAAAAGCAGATTTTATAACCTCCAAGTTCATTATATTCCCTCCGAGTAATTTATTCCTTAAGGATTTAGCATAATACTTTTAAAGCTTTTACAGATTAACAGGCTAACATACTCTTAAAGTAAGAACTTAGATGTAGTGTAAAGTTGAGTTTTAAAATCTAATCATTATACAAAATATATGGTAAGAGAGTGTAATTGGAGTTTTGGAACCTAAAAGAACTCTTCACCAACACATTTGAAGAGAGAAAACTTTGTTGCAGGATTCCAATAGAAGAACAAACCAGGGAACCCATAATAGTAAGGTGAAAAAGAATGTCAGTTTAGTCTTGACATTATTATGTGATAGAAGAGTGTCTGCAAGAGTGAAAGCAAAGGTTTATAGGACAGTGGTGAGACCTGTGATGTTGTATGGTTTAGAGACAGTGGCATTAAGTAATAAGAAATATTTCTAAAAGACGGGAGGTGTAGCTGGAGGTAGCAGAGCTGAAGATGAGGTTTTCGTTGGGAGCGATAAGGATGGACAGGATTATTTACGAGTTTATTAGAGGGACAGCACATGTAGGACGTTTTGGAGACAAAGTGAGGGAGGCCTGATTGTGATGGTTTGGACATGTGCAGAGGAGGGACATGGGGTATATCGGTAGGAGAATGCTGAGGATGTAGCCACCAGGAAGAACAAAAAGAGGAAGGCCAATGGCCGCTAATGGGAAAACCTGAAAGAAGAAGAGAAGATGAAAGAAGAAGAAGAAAAAGAATAAGTTTTGAAATGATTATGATGTGAAAAAGATTACTAAGATCTTTATATCCTTTTGATACTGTCTCCATTTCCATTGTCTATATCTCCAGTGAATTCTGATTTATTTATTTATTAAAAGTAAAATCTTTTACTGTATGGTTCCATCAGTTGAACAAGCCAAAGACCACTTAATGACACTTTGAGACAAAGAATTGAACTTTGGTTAAAATTATATTTCAATGTTGATAAAAAGTTTTCAAAGATAGTTTAAGGTTACAGCTTAGACTAATCCTTTTTGAAATTTTGTTTACAGAGAAACCCTCTGTTTTAGCTTTATAAGTTTTATAAGGTAAGCTGTGTTGTGTGGTTGGCTTCAACAAATATATTGTAAGTGTTCTATCACAGGACCAAGGTAAGGAACCCTTGAGGTAAGTCTACAGGTGTTTTTTTTTTTATCTATTTAGGCTCTGAATCAATTTATATTAAGGGGTCAGATCCTGATTGAAAGATTTTCACAGATGTTTTAGGGTTCTTCAAATCTTAAATGGATTGTTTTTGGTATTACTTTGACAGGAAGCCTCCTGCTGTAGGGTTCCACCAGCAGAACAAGCCATTTAACAACACGGTTAGTGATAAAATGACAAGAAAAAATGGGATTTTAGCTCAACATTAATATAATGCTGCAAACTTGTTAAGCTGTGTTAAAAAGCATTCAAAATGCACTGTATGGCTAAATGTATGTGCACCTGAGCACCAATTGAAATCAGGTGTTTTAGCCACACCTATTGATTACAAGGTTCATAAAACCAAATGTAGGTGCTTTTATTGTGAAATGGAATTATGGGCAAAAACAGCCATAAAGTGTCCATAAAGTGCATGCCACATAAAATTAGTTATTCTTAGTTGCATCTTTCACTACAGCATTTAAAGGGGACTCTGGAAGCAACATAAGCATAAGGACTGTGCACCAGGAGCTTTATAAAATAGGTTTTTATGATAAAGCAGCTGCACAAAAAGATTTGTACTTGCAATGGCAGGTGTAGTCTGGAGTGGTTTAAAGTGCATGTACAACTCTTTATTTGCACAAATTTGACTGCATTATTGACCTAAAAGTGTGGCCTTGTCCACAAATAACTTATCACTGGATATAAAACAGCTCTTAAACAAAGTAAAATACCTACAAGTAGATCTTCATGCCTTTGATATCGAGCTAACAAGTTATTCAGATGTTTGTACAGCTCAATTCTTTGCTCAAGCATAGCAGGCCTCAATTACACCTGATGAACAATGATATCATCTTTTCACTATGCATTTACATTTGAAAATATCCTGCACGGTTACAACTCCATATTTGATGTGAATGTGTTAAAGATGTGTTGCTGATGAATGATATACCTGCTAATGATATACAAATTAAAGCCCAAAGGTTCAAGCTTTTGTGGCCAGAGTGCTGGAATAGGCACACTATTCATATTCAGCCTGAATTTATCAATACATCAATGACTTTCAAGAAGAGTTTATAAATCCAAGGTCTTACAGACAAAAGGCAAAGAAAAAAAAGACCCACAATAAGATTTTTTCTCTTCCTTTTCACCACTTTCTCTTTCTGTCTGCAGTGTAGGTGATGATAATTAATCACACTACCATTAAGTGAATAGGGTGCAGGGGTAATAGATCAATTGACAACTAGATGATAAGAATGGATGAGGCAGATCACCTTGGGCACGGCTGCGGGGATGGATGAAGGCCAGAGGAGCCATGATCACTCTGCTTGCTTTGTGGGCGAAGAAAAGAGAAAAAATGTCTTAGGTGCAATAGAAAGTTAAAGGACTTTTTGATTTACAGAAGTGTAAATTACTTATAGTATTCATGGTTTGGTTATTTTTGACCCTGTGCTTTAGGGCAATTAGCTTATAATGTAATTAAATAAAGATTGCTACACTAATAGTAGTTCACATACATAATTAAATAAATGGATAAATAAAGCCTTAGTGCTAGCACATATGCAATATATATATATATATATATATAAAATACAACTGATTTGCACATTATTATAATATGTTTTTATATAGTTAGTATTATTTAAAAAACATACCTGGTGGTCTAGTGGTTCGGCTAAAAACATGTGCCAAAATCGAACATGCGGATCATGAATACGGACGATCTGCTGTGGTGAACCCCAATGGGAGAAGCTGAAAGAAAGTTAGTATTATATAATAATGCACTGTGCAATAAATAGCAAATCTGTTTCTGTTTAATCACATCATTAATTAGTTCACTGTAATATCAACACAAACGTTAAGTCTGTCCTTAGCTGATATATTTTCATAACAATGTATATTAGGAGGAATAGGGAAAGCAAAAAACAGGCAGAAGTGATTACCCACACTGTAAAGTTCTAAGTATTAACCTGACAATGGTGACAAACCTGCCATCCTTCTTGTCAGATCCTGATTTTCATCAGATAATGCAAGTGTTTTACAAACACAATTTCCATTTGCTTGCTTTCAAATTAATTTTATTCATCTTGTCATGTCACACACTAGTCACGAGTGGGACCAAATGCTTGCGGAAAATGTTAAGAACTGGCAAAGTTACACAATATTGTCTGCAGGATTTGAGCAGTATATTGCATACGCGAGTCTCCAAACACTGCCAGTTGAAACGCAGATAAATAAGACAACACATTTCAATGACTCTTTTAAATCAGCGGCCTTCTGGCACCATTTAAAATGACAAAAAAAAAAAAATTGTCTTAAATTAAGCCCACTTTTGCACATTTGCCTGAAACACTAAAACCTAATTAGCTCACTGTATTGGATTTGACAAAGCAGTACAGAATTTGAATCATGGGGAAGTGTGTAAAAAAATGTTCTTTCTGCAAGTTTAAAAACAAAGAAACCCACTAGCATTAATTTAGCTGTAATATAATAAAGAATAATCCAGTAGCTTGTGAAAGGATCCATTGTGAGTCAGTACAAGCTGAATAAATGGTGGATGAAAAAAAAAAAGATACAATTACCTGAATTTGTTGCAAGAACGTACACATTAACTTCAGTTGAGAGGAATGTGAATGTGATATCTGTCAAATCAATTGGGCAAAACCTACTTCGGGTTGCCAGATATCATGACTGAGTGGGCCTACTGAACACCACCCCAGGGGCTTTGTTCAGTATGGGACTTTATTGAACAGAGATTCCAGTCAGCTGATTAGATTGAGTGTCAATATGATACATAAAACAGGAGCCAATAAATGTAAACTCATAGCAAATAACCAGTAAAATTGAGACTAATCAGCAGTCAGATACAGTTAGGAACCTTGAGTTTGGTTCCATGAATAGTAAACCTAGATTTGCATAAAGCATCCATATTTGTTCATGCCTATGTTTATTATTACTAGATTTAGAGTATTAAAGTTGATTAAAAGTATTAATTTAAGGTACATTTAGGACAGATAAAAATGTGCAATTAAGCAATTAAGTGATATATATATATATAATAAATATAAAAGATCTTTATTTAAAAGGGGTTTGATTTAAATGTTGTAACATTTTGTTGTGCCAGAGAAGACTGAACATATGGTTGTTGTCAGGTATTATTTTCGAGAGTGTTAATGATCTGGAATTCAACAAAACAAACCTAGCTACATCAAACAGACCTATGCATTAAACATTACAAAATGCATGTAGAAACATTTAGTGCAACACAACACAATGACAATGTGACAATGTAGCACTGACCAATATCTTCTTCTTCTTTTTCGGCTGCTCCCATTAGGGGTCGCCACAGCGGATCATCTGTCTCCATACCACCCTGTCCTCTACATCTGCCTCTTTTACACCAACTACCTGCATGTCTTCCCTCACCACATCCATGAACCTCCTTCTTGGCCTTCCTCTTTTCCTCCTACCTGGTGGCTCCATCCTCAGCATTATTCTACCAATATAATTCATGTCCGTCCTCTGCACATGTCCAAACCATCTCAATCTCGCCTCCCTCACCTTGTCACCAAAACATCCTACATGCGCTGTCCCTCTAATGAACTTATTTCTGATTTTATCCATCCTCGTCACTCCCAACGAAAACCTTTTTCTTCAGCTCTGCTACCTCCAGTTCCACCTCCTGTCTTTAACTCAGTGTCACTGTCTCTAATCCATACAACATCGCAGGTCTCACCACAGACCTATAAACTTTCCCTTTCATTTTTGCAGATACCCTACTATCACAAATCACTCCTGTCACTCTTCTCCACCCACTCCACCCTGCCTGCACTCTTTTCTTTACTTCTCTAACACACTCTCCATTACTTGCACTGTTGACCCCAGTTACCTAAATTCCTCCACCTTCTCCAGCTCTTCTCCCTGCAACCGCACAAGTCCACTGCCCTCCCTCTTATTCACACACATGCACTCTGTCTTACTCCTACTGAGGTTCATTCCCCTTCTCTCCACTGCATATCTCCACCTCTCCAGGCTCTTCTCAACCTGCTCCCTACTCTCACAACAAATCACAATATCATCCGCAAACATCATAGTACAGGGAGACTCCTGTCTGACCTCTTCCGTCAACCTGTCCATCACCAATGCAAACAGGAAGGGGCTCAGGGCCAATCTTCGATGCAGTCCAACCTTCACCCTAAACCAGTCTGTCGTTAAATACTGCACACTTCAATGCCGTCACACTGTCCTCATACATGTCCTGCACCACCCTTACATACTTTCTTTGACACACCTGACTTCCTCATACAATACCTCAACTCCTCTCTTGGCACCCTGTCATACGCCTTCTCTAAATCCACAAATACACAATGCAATTCCTTCTGTCCTTCTCTATAGTTCTCTATCAACACTCAAAAAGCAAATAAGGCATCTGCGGTGCTCTTCCTCAGCATGAAACCATTCTGTTGCTTACAGATGGTCACCTCTTCTCTCAGCCTGGCTTCCACTACTCTTTTCCATAACTTCATGGTGTGACTGATCAACTTAATTCCCCTGTAGTTACTGCAGGTCTGCACATCTCCTTTATGCTTAAAGATCGGTACCAGCACACTTCTTCTCCATTCCTCAGGCGTCTTCTCACCTTACAAAATCCTGTTAAACAATCTGGTCAAAAACTCCACTGCCATCTCTCCTAAACATCTCCACGCTTCTACCGGTATGTCATCTGGTCCAACCGACTCTTCACTCTTCATCCTCTTAATCGCTGTTCTCACTTCCTCCTTACTAATCCTATCCACTTCCTGCTTCGCCAACTCCACATGATCCAACCTTCTCTCTCTCTGATTTTCCTCATTCATCAGCTGCTCAAAATACTCCCTCCACCTTCTCAACACACTCTCCTCACTAGTCAACACATTTCCCTCATCATCCTTTATTGCTCTAACTTGCAGTACATCCTTCCCAGCTCGGTCCCTCTGCCTGGCCAATCGGTACAAATCCTTTTCTCCTTCCTTAGTGTCCAACTTCTCATACAGCTCCTCATACGCCTTTTCCTTGGCTTTTGCCACATCCCTCTTAACCTGCTGCCGCATCTCCTTGTAATCCTGCCTACTTTTCTCATCACTCTGTCTATCCCACTTCTGTTTTGCCAACCTCTTTCTCCTTATGCTCTCCTGCACTTTTTCATTCCACCACCACATCTCCTTGTCTTGCTTTCTATTTCCAGATATTACACCAAGTACTTTTCTAGCTGCCTCCCTCATCACTCCTGCAGTAGTTTCCCAATCATCCAACACCTCCTTAACACCACTGAGCCTCTGTCTGACCTCTTCCCCGAACCTCACACTACACTCTTCCTCCTTCAGCTTCCACCATCTTATTCTTCTTTCAGTCCTCACTCTCCTCCTCTTCTTCTTCGCCTCAAAAACCATCCTACAGACCACCATCAAATGCTGTCTAGCTACACTTTCCCCTGCCAACACCTTACAGTCTTCAATCTCCTTTAGGTTGCATCTCCTGCATAGCACATAGTCCACCTGTGTGCACCTTCCTTCACTCTTATACGTCACCCTATGATCCTCCTTCTTCTTAAAAAAAGTGTTCAACACTGCCATTTCCATCCTTTTAGCAAAATCCACCACCATTTGCCCTTCCACATTTCTCTCCTTAAAACCATACCTACCCATCACCTCCACATCACCTCTGTTCCCTTCACCTACATGCCCATTAAAGTCTGCCCCAATCACCAATCGTTCTTTCCTAGGTACACCATCTACAACTTCATCAAATTCACTCCAGAATCTTTCTCCTCCATCTCACAGCCAACTTGTGGAGCATAAGCACTGATGACATTTATCATCCAAAATTCTCATTTGTGATCCGCATATTTGATTTGTCACGTGTTTTACGCTGGATGCCCTTCCTAACGCAACCCTCCCTATTTACCCGGGCTTGGGACCGGCACTATGAGTGCACTGGCTTGTGCATCCATAATGGCTGGGTTAGCACTGACCAATATAGACTGTGCAAATAAATTGTCTATATACTAATAAGTACTGTATATATAAATGTTTGATAATTCAGCAGGACTTATTTGTGCAATAAATGCAGTGAAGGTGTGTGTATAAATCTGTGTATGTTGTTGAAAATAAAGAAAGAAAAAAAGAAAAAAACAGTCTGGCTATGAGGGCTGTAAGCTTCAGTCAGTCTAAAGGTCAAAACTTGTTTGGCTCTATAAAGTCATAAACTTTATATTAATCTTTTTAATCATTAAAAACAATAAGTGTGGGCTAAACTGCTAAAACAAACACGACTGGCTACATTGGAGCACAATATTATTGATCTACACTATATTATTTATTCAACACACCAAACTCTAAATCTAGCATGAATACATTAAGCACAGTTTGCCATCACTTCTGACTTCCTCTTGCTATTAATTTCTCTAATAGACAGGAGCTAGTTTTCCAAATGGCCAAGCAGCTGGTTTAATAATAACAATAATAATAATAATAATAAAAAAAAAACCCACAATCCTAAACTGCATTTGAAATTAATCATTTTGTAAAAGCATTCAGTCTTTTTGAACCTTTTAACTTCATTAACAATGGCATTTCCCGAAGAGAGCTCCCACTAATCGTCACCGTGTTTTATCTATTTTTTTCAATGGATTTGCTTGAGGCCAGCCTCTAAAGTCCAACAAGTGGTCACTCTGGGTCTCGTCGATCCATTTTGCAGTAAATGAGTCTAAAATACCCATTATCATTCAGGAGCATAAAGAAGCCATTTTAAGCTCATGGTTCCAGCACAATCTGGTGTAATGGAGACTTTCAGCAGTGCAGGCTGAGACCTTGACATACACAACGCATAAACAAGACATCAGAAATCAGAGAAGCTGCATTGCGCTATAGTATGGTATAATCTGTTCATATTGCTGAGCATGCTTTTTTATAGGCACTCTACAATTACCAAAAAATATTGGCACAAATCATTGAAAAACTCCAGGAAGTCTGCTTAGAAAATAACCTGCACATTGATTTGTTTGTGGGTTTTTTATTTTGATCTGATATTTATGTCTGACAGCTATGAAAAGAAACTGTTTCATGATTATACCAACATTATACTATAATAGAATATATAATATACAGCTGTGGCCAAAAGTTTTGGAATGGCACAAATATAGTTAATGTCTGCTGCCTTAGTTTTTATGATGGCAATTTCCATACAATCCAGAATGTTATGAATAGTGATCCAATCAATTGCAAAGTCCCTCTTTGCCATTAAAATGTACTAGACTAGACTAGAAAAAAAAAGATTTACACTGCATTTCAGCCCTGCCACTAAAGGACCAGCTGACATCATGTCAGTGATGTCAGCACAGGAGAAAGTGTTAACGAGCACAAGGCTGAAGATCACTTTTTCATGCTTATTCAGTTAGAATAATACACTGAAAGCTTTTAAAGGAGGGTGGTGCTTGAAATCATTGTTCTTTCACTGTTAAGCATGGATACCTGCAAGGAAACCCATGCAGTCATCATTGCTTTCCACAAAGAGGGATTCATAGGCAGGGCTGAAAAAAGTCCTGTGTCATGCCAACAGTAAGGCAACCTGAGACCATTCATGTGTGGGGTTTTTTCTCAGCCAAAGGGCTGGGGTCACTCACAATTTTGCTTAAGAACACAACAACAAATAAACAATGGTACAAATACATCCTCTAAAAGCAACTTCTCTCAATCATGCAAGAACAGTTTGGTGATAAGGAATGCATGGTCGTGACGTCACCCTGCCGGTGTCGGCCTGTCTTCAATTTTGAATGATTAGACTCATTACTCAGAGCATGGACAATGCAGTCGCGTTCCCAAAGAGTTCTGACGCAGCGTCTCGTTCCCTCAGGGAACTAGGGTTACATATGTAACCTAAAGACGGTCCATTTCTGTGAATAAAGTGTTACTATAGAAACGATAACGTATTAGAATAGAGGCATTAACATAAACCTGTGGTTTTCAGCTGCTTTTCTAGAAAGTTAATCAATGCTGCCTAACCTATTTAACAACAGAAAATGATTATTGCTTTAGCAGCATGGGGTTACAGTTACACAGCCAGAAGAACTGAAGCTTGTGTATCTTTAAGGGCAATAGTTTGGTGTAGCGTTTATAGTTTCCTTTTATTACATGCGTTGCTAAAATTCGGGGAAATCACTCTGGGTGGTAACTGTTGAAAGATCAGGTAGAGTTTAGAGGAGTGAGAGGGCCCCCAGCTGTTTTCTTTGTGAGATTGAAATTGCTTGGGACGCCACTTTGTCGCCCTGAAATTTCCGACTGTGACTTAAAGGCGGGTTTTAAAAAGCGCTGGCGTTTTAATCTAGCTGTAAGATCAATATGTCCGGCTGAAAACCAAGTAAACATAAATTGATTTTTTCCTCCCTCAACTCAACAGTGTCCCAGAATGACATGAGAGAGAGAGAGAGATCACTTTTAAAATAGCTGCTCTCTATTTAATCCAAACTGCCACAGAGCTGTGATGTCCTCCAACAGGAAATGATGCGCTGATGCGATCCAAAGGCTCAAGTCATTTTTTTAGCCTTTGCTTTCTCATGATTTAGGCCGTGTTTGCAGGATTACATCTCGCCCCCTTTCCTTTTCTCTGTGAGTCTCAGCGGAGACAATTAAATTGTGACAGCTCTTCATTTAACAAGAGCTGTTTTACCTTGTAGGGATGAACACATGGCAGTCTAATTATCGGAGAACGGCACAAGGCTTCCTTGCCGCTTTAGTGCAGTTCTCCGATGTGGCCTGACGCGTTTGACAGCCAAAGAACAGCGGGACCGAAATTACCAGGATTAATGCTTCAACTGATGAACTTCTCAAATGGGCCTGTGATGATGGGAAGATCCTACTGGGGAACTCTGATTGGTCTTACGCAAAAATGCAATCTCTTCACTCTCTGAGCTCTTACTCAGTCTCAAACCCCCGATGATCACCGTCTGTCACAGAGAACACGCTTGATTGCACTTGAGCAACATACACTAGAAGACTGAAAGAATGATATGGATGATGGAGCCGAGGTAAACTTCTCAAAGGAATAGATATTAATCATCTTCCAGTGTCGAGTTGGAAAGGGGGTGGATTTGATGTCACATTATCCTAGGAAATCTAGACAGAAAATTACATGAAGGTCAAAATGTGTCAAAAGTTTTACTCTGCAAACTCGGACCAGTCATGGAAAAGAAATAATGGCACCTCAAATGGTAACACTTAACTTTTAGTTACACCGTTTTAAAATGAAATAACTCACAAACAGGTATAGACACTTGATACTGTGGAGACTGTGGAATGATTTCAAATTAAACAATCACAATATGTAGCTCATTTTACAAATTTATAAAAAATCAGCCTATGCACTGTTGGTTTTGCATGAAGTGTAGGACCAAGGAAAAATGCAGACCATACCTTTAAGCTACTTGACTTCCAGTAAAACAGATCTGTTGAAATTTGGATTCAGCTTTTTATTTTCTATATTGTATTTTAAGGGTGTAAAATCTTTTAATGTTTTTAAATTTTAGTCATAATGTTGCAACTTCTTATGTACAGTAAGTCTTATGTAAAAAAAAACAAAGGTTATCAATCAGTGGATGGAAATTAATTGTAAATTAATGTATTTGCAAATTTTATCCCAATCTCAGTAATTATTACCAGATAGATGATCCTTGATTAATTTGGCATTCCTGTCTGATTTCTTCTGTGGGTCTATAGCTTCTATTTATGTTTTTTGTTTGTTTCTTTAACTTGTATTCTGTATTATTTTAGACTTCATCTCCCAGAGCATTTATACTGGACTAAGTTTAAAATCTCAAAAATAAAATGATAAAAAAATTCCACAAATGCCAGAGGAGTGCTGGCCTTAATGTTCCTCTTCGACAAAGACCGGGTTGGAACAATAAATAAATCGTTTTCCAACAACGTGTCGGATCTGACCTTTGGGAAGTGTCAACACTCTTCAGCCAAAGCAGGAACACAAACAGCTCACGGCAGCGTTCTGCGTGATTTTCAAACCGGGAAGCTGCAAACACAACAAGAATGAAAGAGAAAGAGAGAGAAAGAGAAAGAGAGAGAGAGAGAGAGAGAGAGAGAGAGAGAGAGAGAGAGAGAGAGAGAGAGAAAGATAGAGAACAGGTAGAAAAGATGAGAGATTAGGGAAAAAAAAATGTGCACTGATGAAGTTAGGGCATGTGGCAGAGATGTGGGTTGACGCTGAGCTGCATGTGAATGAATAGAAGTGATTACCTGTCCTAAATGCTTGAAGGAATAGAAAGCATGGAGGAATTTTTCATCAGTTAATCAAAACGTGAGCTAAAAAGGGCAAATCATCATACACTATTTGTTGCCCTTGTGCAATTATCTGCTTTTACTGAAAAAAAAGGGTGATGGTATCGGTAAAACTACTAGCGTACATTTTTCACACTTCCCACACGAGCGTGTGAAGGCAAAAAACTCACTCGAAATAAATATATAAAAGCGGTTGCAGTTGATTACTCAAAGCCGGAATGACCTCGGGTTGATTTCTGAGACATTTTCTCAAAAGACGAATTGCAAATGAAATCATAGAACCGGTGCCGTAATGAAGGTTAACTGGAGTGCACAATCTAATAGACTGGTGCCCCCTCAACCCCTCACTTAAGATATCGAATACAGGAAATAGAACATTGTTCAATGTCACAGCTCAAGCAAGGCCTGAAAATCCCATGTTCTTCATATTAGAAATGCAAATACTCTGCCAACGTCCTGATTTTCCTCTATATTAAAGATTCAATGAATAATAATGATGCTTCCTGAAGATTGGGCTGTTTGGGATGAATAAAGACATTTAAAGGAACTTTAGTTTCAATTCAGCTCTGTATCGGGTCTGAGAAGTTCATTAGACAAAAAAATAAAACATGACGCACCTTTATTTTTACCACCCTGAACTGGATTGTTTTCCTATAACACCAAGTCTTTTAGTGTTTTATTTCTCTTACACTACATCAGTTAGCAAACAGTTACCATTTTTTTTTTTATCGTGAAAGAATGACAATAAAGGTCTTTTCTCTCTGTATAAAGTTACAATTAACATCCACAACATTCACCAAACAAGTTCATTCTTGTTACTTACAGTATAGCGGCTCTAAACTGTCTTTCCACTCTATTCTTTTCTATTCAAGCTACTAAGACTAAAAACAAAGTTTCAAAGTTAAATTCAATGCATTTTTATTTGTATAGCATTTTTAACAATGAACATTGTCTCAAAGCAGCATTACACAGACAATGTGGTGATAAAAATGAATAAGATGTTCTTTTAAGTCTAAGTTTGTCCCAGATGCCAACTTGACTGTGGCAAGTAAAAAAAAAACTTCCCGATATGGCAAACCTTGAGAGGAACCAGACTCAAGAGGGAACCCATCCTCATCTGGGTTTCACCAAATGTCCATTTATTACGGATATACGATGTCACGGGGTGCTGATTAGAAGCAAACTGTAGTCCTGAGTCAGTGTAGTGTACTGCTGACATTAACTACAGTCCAAATTTATCCTTAAAGCTGTAGTTCTTACCCTAGAATTTAATGGAACCACCCAAGGCATTGATAAGAAACCGTCCCCAGTTGCACAGAGTGGCCTTCAATTGAAGAGGACACTATCCAGAGGCAGGCCTGGATGAAAAAGTTTGTAGTTGTTTTTTTTTGTCTTTAGTTGAGTGTAATTGGTGTGTTCTCACCAGCACAAGCAACCTCACCTACCAGAACAATCCGTGAAGCTTTTATTCAAATGGCTTGAACAGAAACACTATAAAAGGATTACATAAAGATTTGATAACACTGTGCTTTTTATATTAGAATGGGAGTTGAATCATTTTTGAAAGAGATGAAGCCTTAATTGAAGCTCATTGAAATTGTAACGTTCTACTATTACAATACCCTACTGATTGTTGTTCTAGCTTATATTAGGTTTGGGTTTGATAGATGATGTTGTGCTGCTGTCAGTCATTTAAAATATTGCTATTAAAAAAATAGATTCAAGTGTTTGCTTATTCTTCAACTTTTTCTCTTTTGTATTCTTCCGGGAACTTGCAAAAAGACAAGAAAAGAAAAGAAAAAGTATCTTCTATGAATAAACAGAACATTGTTTTAGCTGATTGCATCCTAATGAGGACCCGAGAGCAGTAATGTTTACTTACGGTAATTCAGTAATATATGAACATGATAAGCATATTTGACAGCTGCAACTCCCTTTTCCCTTTTGTAATCACAGTAAAAGGTCTCGGGTTAGAGCGCGGCTGGACTCCCTGCATCGCACTTAAGAGACTTTCAGAGTTTTTATGCTGATTATGCTTCCTCCTGCCATCCCTTGTCAGTCAGGTCTGAAAGCTTGCGAGCATTTACCGGTGCAATCAATACGCAGCCACACACGCTCACGATTCAGGTGTGGTTAAGATGATATTAAAGTATATTGAGGCTGGGAGGTTTGACCTGTCAGGGGAAAACACTTTCATTTAGCAAATAGCTTGAGGGTGAGTCACAAAACATTTTTCAGGTAATCAAGAAAACTCCAAATAAATCAGCAAAGATTGACACCTGTAGTGGCAAGTTCACAATATAAATTCTGTTTCTAATTACTATAGAAGTTCGAAACTTAGTTAATTCAATTGCTATGGTTCTATTTAACAACCAATTCAAACATTCTTTGATTAAAATGGTAAAATCTCAATTACGATTTTTTTAAAAGGTAAATAACTGCAGGTTTATTTTATGTTTTATATTTTATGTACTTATTCTAATATGTTCTATCATTTCTATCATAACTAAGTACAGAGAACACTTCATATGAATGCATTCAAAATGTGTATAATCACTTAGATGGTAAAATTTTCTTTAACACTGTATGGATTGAGTCTCCAGTGCCAGTGATTTGTAACAGTCATAGAAAATTTAATGATTACAGGAAGGTACCAGTTTTGTAAATGCTAAATGGGATGAAATGTGTAATGTTTCATTTTTTTATAATAAAACATTGCTCTGTAATAATAAGGATAAAACAACTCTTATAGGTCACCATGTCATTAGGTTCCATGTTGTCCCACCTACCAGGTCTAGATAGAACCTGAAAACAGTTACTCTTCCCTATCTGAGATCATTTGAAAGTTTTTTTAGTTCAAAGTAACTAGTTTGCCTAAGATTATGTCATCTGCATAAACAAAAAGCTACTGAATGTAGATTATGCTTCGGCTGACCTAAATTTCTATTAACACTATTAGCTTTGAACAACAATGGTGTGATTTAGCTACCATCTGTCTTTAACAATACTGTAAATAGCAAAGATAAAGATGATTGGATACACAAGTCATTTTTATAAAGTTATTTATAAAAAAAAAAAGAAAATTCCTAACATGTTTCACAGCATCAGTAGACTGGGCAAAAGAACAAGTCAGAAACATGGTAAACAAGCTCCACACCACAAAACCATATAGCATTTTGACATTTCTTTCTGTCTGAAAGGTTCCTTCATTGCTGTCTGGGATATATTGTCCTTGTCAAGTGCCCATGTTTTGGAAAGACTAAGCTGTGTTCATGCTGCTCCTTGTTTGCAGTCCCTTGTGTTCTTGACCTTGTTTATCTGTGTTTCTGTCTTTGAATTATGGAGATGCCTTTGTCCAGCTGTGGGCTCAACCCTGCTATGAATTTTTTACCTGGTTTGTCTTCATTCTCACCCAATTAGCTCTGGCTCTTAGGTCACATTTATTATTAATTTGCAGTACATATAGATATATTGCTTTTTTTTTGTTGGTGTGGATATTGAAAGGATGCTATTGAAGAATTTAACTTAATTTAGATGGTTAGTGAGCCAAGTTATATGATTAAAGTACTTTATATGGTTATATGATTTCATGGTCATAACAACAACATTTTCGCTTGTTGCCTAGACAAGTCAACCCTGAAAATAATCAGAATTTTTCAGCACATAACTGTTTCATACATATCCAGTGTGGTATCCATATGCTACTGTATGCTTCTTATGTGCATTCAGATTCAGTAACCCCAAAAATTGTGGACCACTATCAACAACAAACATATTCAAATATTTTTCAGCCATGCCCATTTGCAATTTTTTCATCATTTTATTTTCTCATAGTTATTTCATGGAAATTCTAAATAACAAACAGGCAAGAAAGGAATGTACATGCAGAAAAAGACAAGCACATGTAAAAGGATATAACAGAATACACTCTAAAGCTAACACTCATTCACACCTAGTGATAAACTTACAAATATTTTAAAAGGGTTAAAGCAAACTGGAGTACCTGAAGAATCCAAATCCTGCATCTTATATCATGTTTTCTTCTGGTTCATACAGTGTCTTAAAAAAAAAGGGGAGACTAGCCATATTATTCTGTCTAAACATCTTTGATTTGCTTGCATTGCTCTGATTGACAGCAGAAAAAATGAACGTCATCGTTCCCATAGAGGTAGCAGGACAATTATGCTCGCTCAGACTGCTGACATTCAGAACTCGCAATCTGCAGTCAATGCAGTGAAATCTCCAGATGCCATACTCGATAGCCGCTGTTTTCTCCTTAATTCCTTAAGGCACTTTTCACATATTAGTCCTTGTGCCCAGTTTTCTAAAAGTCTTATAAATGTAAGATGATCTCAACTGGTAGATAGACTCACCTGATTTAATGAGATGATTGCTCAACCATTCAACAATGATTTTCATGCTGCAGTACTTCTGGAAAAATCCCTGGTGGTCTAGTGGTTAGGATGCGGTGCTCTCACCGCTGCGGCCCGGGTTTCGATCCCTGGTCAGGAAACCGACCCCAGCCACTCTTAGTGCCGGTCCCAAGTCTGGATAAATTGGGAGGGTTGCGTTAAGAAGGGCATCCAGCGTAAAAATGTGGAGTAAATGCATCAGGGTTCAATTCATACACATAGCAAACAGGAAAGAGACAGGCATCAAGCAAGTTTCAGCACTGCACCCTTCCAGCATATTTAAAAACCAGCAGCAAGGCCCCCAAGTAGAGTTGCTTATTTTGCTGTTACACCCTGTGCTTTACCAAAACAGTGCTAACAGCCCATTACCTCGCTCTTCGTCGTTCACCTGCCAAAGCCAGTGAGACTCTCTCCATTCCACATCCATTCCACATCCACTTTACTACAGAGACAAACTGTGCAAAATTCACTCCAATACACCGCACTGCAAAAGTAAAGAAAACATATCCCACTTTTTGTCCAATTACAACAAAATTCATTTTACTGTTGTACTTTAAAACGAATAAGCGCCTGCATTCATTATACATTATACATCCATCTGCAAAAATCCCAGCTCTGCTATGTACTTCATTTGTATGCATGTGTGTCTGGTGTCCACTTTCATCTGTAAGCCCTACACTGAGTATTCATAATACATAACCTGGTGTATGGTTGAATTTCAAATCATAACGTTTTCTGGATGCCATAGCTCTGCATGGCTCCGGTTCGGATTTGCCTCGGTAAAGACGTTGCCCCATAAAGAGATTACATGCCAAAAAAGAAGAATGTTTCAGCGGGTGGCTGAGATCAGGCAAGCAAATGAGTTTAAGGAAAATTGCAACCAAGGTTGTAATACATAAATCTGGGATTTCTTGCAAGGAGAGAGTGCATGCCTGCAGGTGAGATCAAGAGGTTTGTCAGGTGTCTCTGCATCCTGGCATTGAAGGAGGAAAAGTTGCAGCTTTGGGCTTTTTTGCATATTTATGCCACTTATTGCTCCTCAGAGACTCACAATAGATCCAGAGACCTGCCGATGGGTGACAGCACAATCCGGGATTTCTGCATCACGTGTCTCTGGGCCTGTCTCTTTCCTGATGTATCTCTCAACACAACTTGCTCAAATTGCCTCATCGATCAAAGCCTCCAGGTAGAGAAATGTAGATCTTGACAAGACGTGAGACACGTTACGAACACCATCTGCACAATCATGGGTTACGTCCTCTGAGACAGAATTTACACGCTGGCATGGAGTAACAACAATCAGAACGCCAATGTTCTTTGCGTTCCTTTTCACTTTCCAGGCTCACTTGGAATGCATACAGTTCACTTATATATCAGCACATATCCAAGAAATCTAGATGACAGATAATTTGTCAGAATAAATTGCTTAATTTTTTATAACATCATTAATATTAATGACCCTATTCTCATACCTGAATGAGGAGAAAATGTGTTTTACTCAAATACGTACATATAATAACTGCATTTTCTAATTCAATCCTACAACAGCCACTTCACATAGAGCAGTTTCAGAAGTGTTTATGGAAGGAGTCTCTAGTTTCAGAGAGAGATAATGAAAGGACAAAAGAGAAGCTGCTGGAGGAAAATACTTTTACAATGTAAGGAAGAGCGAATGTAAGTACACTATAAGTAAATAAAATCATTCTTATTAAACAAGAATACTTTTTTTTTGGAATCTGTTTAAAAAATATATAATCAACCTCAGGGTGATTGTTGTTTCTATAATTTCCTATAACAGCATGACACACAGAGATTTATTCCTTTTTTTAATCATTGCAATTTATATTTGGCTTTCACTCTTATTTGACGGAAATCCCATAAATTAAAACAACATCTTAACACACGCCCACCTGCTCCACAGCAGAGACAAATCCATGGAGGATTTACCCAGCAAGCCACAGCTGCTCACCGAACGCAGAGCCAAAGTTTTCCGGCACGGTTTTAATCATTAATGAAAATCAGAGCATCTTGATTGAACGGATTAAAGCCGAGGCTTCTGCTCGCACTTTAGAAAAAGGAGATGCCATTTTAACAGCACTTTTTGAAGTCCTAATGGGCAAAAGCTCTTGATGAATTCGGCACCACGTGACCGGTTTACTATTAAGATAATCTTAAGTTTCTTTAATGGAGTGTAATCAGGGCTGCACGCTGTCAATATGGCCGCTACTCTCAGCAGAAATTACTCGTGCCGCAGGCATCCTATTACATGAAATGCTATGATTAAATCTACATACTTTCACTTCGCACATAAACAGACACTCTCACCAGCGGCACAAAAGCACCGATAGGCCCGCTCCGCATGACTCCGACCCCCTTCCTTACATTTTTCGGAGTGTATTTTCCACATCTGTCTGCTTTTATGTAGCTCACTGATGAGGCAGGAAAAAACAAAAACATGCAATCAATAGGGATCTAAACGTAACACCTAATTAGAGTCAGCATGGAGTTCATAGAGGAGACACATCTCATTTCCTTTTTTTTTAAGAACCATTTTCTCAACAAAAAAAAAAAAAGGTGACAGTGATAGATCAGCATGTCCTTAACATTTTTCCTCCACCGACTCGAGGTTTCTGGTGAAATCGGACCTCTCTGGGATAATGACTGCACTTTTAGCTGTGCCTTGGATGTTGTCTGACAGGCTGGAGGCCTGACGCTCTCTGGAGATGTGTGAGTGGCCGACGCCAAGCCCGATTTAGGGCCTTGCTGCCACATGGCTTCCTTATTACCCATGATAGAGGACAGAGGGATCCTTGCTATGTAGTCTGTTCTCATAAGCAGCTCAGCTCAAAATGCTTTTCCAACTCTATTACAGTGCAGTGAGAGGCTGTGTGTGTGTGTGTGTGTGTGTGTGTGTGTGTGTGTGTGGAACTACTGTTATAGAAAAGAAAGTAAGATTAAACAGAGGGAATGAAAAAAAGAATGAAAGTACAATAGGGAGAAAGAGAAAATAAAAAAAGGGAAATGTGCAGTAATAAACGAAGGAACAGGAAAGAGGATGGAAAGAAAATAAGAAATGTGAATAACAAACTGAATGTAGAAACAAAGAAAGAATGGACGAAAGTAAAAAATAAAGATGGAAATAAATAATAAATTGTAAACTACAACAAACTAAAAGCAAATAAAACTATTTTAGTAATAGAAATTAGAAACTAATAGAAAGACTGTAAAAAAAAGATCCAATGAGTAAAGTTGATTCTCATATAAACTGCTTGGCTGTCTGTCGCTATTTCTCTTGTTCTTAAAAGTGTGTTTTTCTTAATATGGGAACTTTCTGGGTAGAGAGAGAGAGAGAGGGGTGTGTAGGAGAGGGGAAACCTTCAAAGTCTGGTTCTCAGCAGGAACAGTGAGAACAGTGTGTTCCTGTTTGAATGGAAATGAAGGGAATGAGCTCCTCCTCAGCAGCTGAAGAACAGATTAAAGCAGTGCTTAAAAAGACACACTGATCTCCAGTGGGCATCGTAACAAGCCTCATCAGTAACCAACACCTTGTTGGGAGAGAGAGAAGTAAAGATAGAGAGAGGGATTGTGGGGATTAAATTCATAATTTTAAAAAGTTTAATGGGTAAAATTCAATATCACTAAAGAATTGAAACCTTTGACTCTTACTTCTATTCAAAAAGCAGCATTTGCTCTTTCCTATTAAAGGTAACAGGTTATGATAAAAAACTCCAGACAAAACCAACATTAGGTTAGAGGTGGACCTGATGTCTGTTTATGGCTCCTGCTCTCCACAGGAGGTCAACGGTCAGTATGTGAACTGGACACTCATACAGGGATTACAAAAAAAAAAAAAAACTTGATAAAACTTTTATTGACATGTATGCATGGAGCACCTTAATACAGTTGATCTGTTCTGGAATAGTAAAGTATAAGAGATCCTGCAAATTCTTATTCTGTCTCTTAACTTCAGCGGTGACATTTAGTTTTTAGAAAGTAGCATCTATACATCATGCAAATGTAGAATGGTCATTTAGGTACAGAGAATGGCCAATAGCTAGCCAGGTGTCTTCCCTTAAAACAGGTTTAGAAGATGCCATGATATAATCCCAGTTTGTACACCCACAGTTATTAGTTTTTAAATCATCTAACATGTGGTCAAAAGATGCAAATGCAAATTAGCTGACAGCAAAACCTTTTATGATGGCAATAAAAAGTAATTAAAAAAGTAATAAAAAAATCCCCTAGTAGCCACATCCCAGCAGATACACTACATAACCAAAGGTCTGTAGACACTTGACCATCACACCCCTATGTGGCAACATTAAGCATTATGCTCAATTCAATGTGTACCATTAAGATGGTGATTTAAAAATAAATGAATCTAACCTGGTTTATCATAACCACGTCTTTGTGCACAAGGTAAGCACCAACAATATTTTGTTTGCATAGGCTAAATTGAAAGCACCTCAAATCCCTTTTTTTGGGGGTGAACAAAAGCATCTTCACCAACGATCAGTGCCTGACTTCACTAATTCTCTTGTAGCTGAACAAAAGGAGAAGGCTTTCATACAGTAGCATAAGCAGTGGACTAACTCTGTGTTAATATCCATTATTTTAAAATGGGTTCATAGAGGCATGATGATCAGGCTTGCCACATACTTTTGGTCACATGGTAATAAATATTCTCATGTTTAAGAAAAACCTCAAACAGTGACCAATTATAAGGTGTGAGATCCACCAGCTCAGCATCTTGCAGTCTTAATAGAAACAGTTGTTTATCAAGTCCCATTCCACCAGTTCTCTTCAATAATGAGGTCCCTGTATGTTCCAGAGTGATAGTTCATTGTATAGCGGTCTCTAAAAAGCTGGTAAATGAAAAGTCATATTTTGAGTCTGAGATCCACTATGCCTTGCCACCCTTTTGGTCCCCCTTTCTGGGTCCCTTGTGGAAGGTATAGTATGGCTGATTGGCCAGCGTGTTAGCCCAACCAGGCATACTTATATAGTTATAGTTCCGGAGAGAGAAGACCATCAAGATATTGGAAACCAACTTGTAGGACAGATGAGGTAGCCACCATTTTAATTGAATGCACTTCTAACACTGTCTCTTACTACCTTTTACCATCTCTAGCAAAAACACCAACATTTCAATGTGTACATGCTTCTTCTTGAACCACACAAAAGTGGTTCAATGACTATACCTTACAATTTACCTGACAATTTACTTTACAATTTACATCCTTGTCTGTTTTGTTAAATGACGTCAAGTGTTCAAATTGAAACAACTCTAGTTTAGTTTGTGCATAAATCAACAGTGTGCAATTCTCCTTAAACAAACCAACAGCTATGTCAGAAACAATACAGAAATTCAGACTGCCATGTACTAGGAGGAGGTTGGCCATTATGTAACTGGATAGCCTTCAAATAATAATAGATCTTTAATAGATTTCTGCCTTTGGAAACCAACTGATCCTTCTAATAAAGGCTAAGTGTATTCAAGTTCCTGTTAATACAAAAGACAATATCAGAAAATTGAACAAACAAAAATACATGGGAAATTATAGAAAGTGCAAATTCCTATGTACTAAAGATAAGATGTACTTTGGTTTTTCTCCTGCCTGTTCCAAATCTCTAACACTGGAGACTCACTGCATAAACAAGTGCACACTCATGTACTGCTGCACAAGTGTCTGTGAATGAGCTGCTACTATAGAAACTATAACATATTAGAAGGTGTGCATTAATATAAAACTGTGATTTATGACACAGCACTGTTCTGTTGCAAAAAATTAATCAACAGCTTCTGATTTGAGAGCTTTGTGGTATAAGGAGACATATGATATTGAAACAAGCTGATACTGATGCTTTTACAATAAAAAAAAAAGCAGCACCATATTTTATTTATTATGCTCCTGCCAGAAGCGTTTTACAATGTGATTGATGGTCTCAATTGTTTCCTGAGAGTGAATGTCATGCCTTCCTTCCTTCAGATGCAGATGACACCCTGAGAATAAGCTGAGCACCGCCGAGACTAAACAGCATGTGCTCCTGCTTTCGCTCCAAACCAAATGTATCGGAACTTTCTTCCCAAGGCACAAATATGCTAGTAAACTTGTCAAGTTAGTGGTTACCACTTTCATTTTGTGTGTGTGTGTGTGTGTGTGTGTGTGTGTGTGTGTGTGTGTGTGTGTGTGTGTGTGT
>MU527382.1:357483-368355 GCA_024362625.1 Silurus asotus
TATATATATATATATTTTTTTTTACATACACAAATATGATGATTCTTAAATAACTCAATGAATTAATGTATCTTTAGAAACTGCCTTTAGCATGTTTCAGTTTTGGAAAAACGTTTGTTAAAGGCAGCTAAAAAATACAGGATAAAAGGAAAAATAAACCAAGCAAGAAAGAAATGTTAGGTAATTAATACACCAATTTTAAATTAAGAAAGAAAGAAAGAAAGAAAGAAAGAAAGAAAGAAAGAAAGAAAGAAAGAAGAGCTAAAGTGTAGTTATGTAAATCAGTCTGAGAAATGTTAGGCTACAAGTAGGCTCCTACTTAGGGGATAAATATAAAAAGAAATGTGCATATTTGGAGCGTTTATCAGATTCAGACTCAGGTTCAGCATTATTTCAGTGATAATATATAATTTAATAATGTATATAAAGTTCCTAAGCCAGAAGAACATTGTATTTAAACATACTCTTATTCACATATATCTAGCTGTCTAACTCTGAGTGAAACCATCAGATCACTCTTCCACATCATATAATAAACACGCTGCATGTATGAAACTCATTTCCCGTGTACGCAGTGACACATCAGATCTAAAGATTAATGATAGCCAGATATTATTACAAACTCCGTCTCAGTTTCTTAATAAATGCAAAAATGACGCGATCATTTCCAATCTACAGCGGCCATTTATTTGGAGCCATAATGAACTTATAAATCATGAGTCAGGAATATGATTTTCTCTCATCAGGGAATAAACATCCGAGATGGGAGGATGATTAATGGTGGAGGTTTTGGGCCAGGATTGGAAAATTGCTTTCCATTGAGCGAGGAGATTTGGTTTTGCCACATGCTAGTTCAGCCTCTCTGGAGAACGAACCAAGTTTAATACCAGCTCTGATTTTATACCACAAGTTTTATTGTTTTGTTTTGTTTTTGTGTAACAAATCAAACTTAGCACTCAACTTTATTCCGAATTCTCATAAAAAAAAAGAAAAAAAAAATTTGAGGAAAATATTTGCTCACAGTCTCTCCAACTTTGTGGTAGCAGTTTGGGGACTAAGCAGATGAAAGAAATACTATATTTTTAATTACTGTTTATTAAAACAGAAGTATTTCTATCCATTGCTCTCTTTTTTGGGGGGGCAAAATTTGTAAAAGTAAAAGAAAAAATGTGTGTTATAACTTTGTTCTTGCTTATCTGATTAAAAGTACAGGAAAACAAACATAAATATTTTGTCATTTACTGTTTTCTAAAATCAATAATAACATACCTATATTGTAGCGACTCGCTGCCGCGTTGGGGTGAACAAAGACACGGGAAACTTAAAGGTTAAGTTTGTCTTTATCGAGGTTAAGGTGTCTTTATTAGGGACCAAATCTAAAAGTAGAAGAAAGGGGATAGTGTTCTGGTGCCCAGGAAAGGGGGTGAGCCGGAGCAGGAGAATGAGCGGGGCGTTCTTGATGCGCTTTAATGCCTCAGGTCCCGACTTACGAGGTGTTGCAATGGTCTGGCGGAAAACTCATGCTTTTTTTTTTTTTTTTTGCAACAGCATTACGGGTTGTCAAAGAAACTTAGAACTGAGCTTTAGAAAATAATAAGGACATATTCCTCGGTCTTGCACACATGCAGTAAAATGCGGCAGCAGGCACTGTCTTTTGTTAAAGCCTGTGTAAAGTTCGGCTTATAGACAGGTGCGGCTTAATTATGTTCAAAATAAAAATCTTTGTAAAACTCAGTGCAGTTGCAATATATCTTCTAATAGGACAAGACTATAGAAATAGAAACTGGATACATTTGAGAGTAGTCAATGTGAAGCTTGTATAGCAGTACAGATTTACTGTCCTCTAAAAATAGCTCGCAACAAAAGTGTGTATACCCTAAGTGATAGCAGCTGTATGTTCTATTACCATGTAAAGCCACACGTCCTATTCATGTTTTTGTCTGCTTGACAGGACCATACAAATTTGTGTATCTTGTATTGAAGCAGCTAAAATTAGATGCTTTATGTTAAATTCTTTCATACTGAACACTGGATGTTCAACATGGCACCTCATGGCAAATAAATCTCTGAGGAATTGAGAGTTAGAATGATTGCTCTCCACAAAGATGATCTAGACTGTAAGAAGATTAGTAACACCCTGAAACTGAGTTACAGTACTGTGGCCAGGGTCATACAGAGGTTTTCCAAGACAGGTTTCACTAGGAACACACCTCGCAAGGGTCCATCATAGAAGTTGAATCCTTGTCTTGTGTGTCAGGTGCAGAAGCTGTTAAAAAAAGCAGACACAGCACTCATGAAGAGGCTTTCTTCAGAAGCTTCTCACAAGAAAGCTTGCAAACAGTTTTCTGAAGACAACCTGTCCAAAACCATCAATTACTGGAACCATGTCCTCTGGTCTGATAAGACTAAGACAAACATGTTTGGCTCAGATGTGTGCATGCACCAAGAAAATTGTGTCTTGCCTACAGTCAAGCATGATGGTAGTACCATCATAGTCTGTGGCTGCATGAGTGCTGCTGGTACTGGGGAGCTGTGGTTCATTAGGGAAAGCATGGATTCCACATCTACTGTGACATTCTAAAACAGTACATGATGCCCTCCCTTCAGAAACTGGGCCAACCGGCGTATTTCCAACATGAAAACAACTGCAGACACAACGTCAAGATGACAACTGCCTTACTGAAGGTAAAGGTGATGGACTGGCCAAGTATGTCTCCAGATCTAAACCATATTAAACAGCCGTGGGCATCCTCATGCGGAATGTGAAGAAGCTCCATGTGTCTAACATCCAGCAGCTCTGTGCGGTTATTATGGAGGAGTGAAAGAGTATCCCAGCAACAACCTGTGCAGTTCTGGTGAATTACATATCCAGGAGGATTAATGCAGTGCTAGATAACAATGGTGCTCACACAAAATATTGACACTTTGGAATCAGTTTTGACATGTTCACTAAGAGGTGACTCGCTTTATTTTGCAGGTTATTTAGACAAAAATGGCTGCTTGTCGAGTTATTTTTACACTAAATTTATGCAATACAAGCTGCACATTGACCACTCTAATTAAAAAAAAAAATAAAAAAAAAATAAAGACTGGAGCAGGTGAAGATGGCTAGGTGTTTCCTCTATACTACATTTTTCATGTGTTGTACTGGAAACTTATATAACTTCTGTATGGTTTGTATGGATTTATGCATAGAAAATGTCATGCGTGATGTGTGTGTTCCACATTTGTACTTCTCGATCTGGCCGATGTTTGTGGCTACACAGCATGATGCTCTGCAGGCTCCAGCATTTAGCACTGTCAATCCTGTCTCCACATAGCTCTCACCATGTAAATACACACTTCTAGTCCCAGCTGATCTAGCCACGGCTGACCTGTGAACTCCACACCAGAGGTGAAAAAAACATAAACGTCAAACCCCACAGGAGAACTTTCAAAGCATCTATTTTAGAAAATAACAGCCATGAGGAAAAGTACGCGTCACTCACTCTCCGGGGGTTTTGAAGGTCCTGAAATTGGTGCCACCAGCAAGACGAGGCAGAGGGAGACCCCAATATGAGAACTTCACTCCGGAGAAAATGAAGAGAGAGAAAAGAATAATATTCGATATGTTTTCAGTCTGCCTGTGGCATTTGATTCCTTGTTGATAACTTGATATGAGAAGATTGAGGTGGTGAAATTGCTTTTAGCATAGGAAAGAGGTAAAAGTTGTGTACAATTTTTTTCTTGTAAACATGTAAAAATGTTATAAATAGGAATTCTAAAAATAAATTGATTAAAATATCAATTACCATTAGGTAAGCTGCATGAGTCTAGCAATGCCCATTTTCTAAGTTGTATATTGTCTTTTCTGTTTCTGTTTCTAATCTCTTCTCTTACTCAGACAGCCATTCAATTAAGGCTAGTTCCAGTTCTCACATACAGGCATGTTATATTAGCTATTCACTCACTAACCTTCATATATTCTCTCTCTGGAGTTAGTAAAAATGAATGTGTCATGTGGCAGGTCACATAAATTCAGATACAATTAACTATTAACTGTTTTTTTTTTTTTTTTTGTTCACACAGAGCTGATGTTTTTGCACAGTTTAAACAAAAAATGCTTTTTCCAAAAGCTTTCCCATGGATTGGAAAATTACCGTTTTCTCACTGTAGTGTGGACTAAGAAAAAAAGCATATTCAAAAACAGTCATATTCGGTGTATTTAGGCATGTGTCCCATTCAACTAAAAACAAACAGATATATTATCTTAGGGGTTCCTGCAACAACAACTACAATACTTCATGTGCCTGTTTAAAAAAAAACCCTGTTTTTCTTTTTTTTCTTTCTTGACTTCACTGCATTGATTCAAAGAGATTGAAAAGAAATACACAAATAAATACCTGAAGAAAATAATACAACCCGAAACTTTTTATGCTTTTGTGCATGCACAGTATAGGGTGGTAAAAACGTCCATACTTTTCTGTGTAAAATAGCAATATTATAAACCGCTTTTAAACAAATAAAAAAAAAAAAAAACATTTTTCCCATCTATCCAGATTATTGTCGATATAGACTGAAGTAGCACAAAAAGTTTAAATTACTCAGTCCTTAAGATTTCAAATGTTGAATTTGAAAGTTACAGCTCTATAGCTGTTACAAAGTGCTGACACTGGAGACTCTTTCTAAGCAAGAAAAGTTTTCTTTCTGATCAAAAAATTTCATAATATCAACAATTAGACTTTTTCATCTTTCTAAATCTTCCCCGTACTGCATTATAAAATGGTCCGTGTATGGTGCTACCTTTACACTGGGTTTGCTGTAAAACAGTGTAGAGTTAACAAGTTTGTTTTCCTGACGATGTCGGAAAAGTTCAAGTTAGAGGTTTACATATACTTCTACTCTCTCTCACTTTCTCTCTCTCTACCTTACACACACACACACACACACACACACACACACATATATGCACGCATTGGTCTTCAGTGTTCACTGGAGCTGCACTAATGCGTCCAACACAGCTGTAATTTATTGCAATTAGCAGCATCTCATTTGGGCCAGTAATGACACAACGACTTTTGATGAATGGAGATTAGTTGGTTGTGGATTGTCTCACAAGAACAGGTGGAAATTGTATTTATTTATTTGTCTAGTTACAATAGAGAAAGAGGGAAAGAAAGAAAGAGGAAGAGATGGAAAGAGAAACAGAATAAAAAAGAAGATGAAGAACAGCAAGTCAAAAAGATCATCAAAAGAGCAGATATTTCATCAGAAATGTTTATAAATGAATGATTAAATAAATGAATAAATAGGCAGATGGACATCTCAATGGGCATGTGTTATTTGTTCATTTCTTTGTGTTATGTGCTTCGAATTGTTTGACTTGGTTTGGTTATTTTTACTTCATTGGGTAACAAGACTTTTCACACATTTTCTTTAACTTTTCAAACATTCTCCTCTATTTTTCACAAATTTTCAGTAATAATCATTGATATTATTCCATACACACACAAAATAATAAGTAATAAATGAGTTACAGAATACAAAAACTTGATGGATTGCACAGCATAGAATCCTGTGTCTGTCAACAGTGCTGAACTTATAGCTCAGTGAGCTGCTTTCCTTTGATGAAGGATTTCCAGCTAACATCCTCCATTTAGCTTTCTTTCTTTACCATCTGTCTTGCTATTTTGTCCTGCCAACTAGTCAAGATCCCCAGAGTGAAGACAAGTGAAGGATTGAGTCAATTACTCTGTGTTGTCCCTACTCTGTGAGGTATGCTTTTGCTGTTTTATTTGTTGGTTCTCCATTCATCTGCATCTATTGAAATGCACCAGTTTTGAAAATCTTTAAAAAAAATGTTTTCTATTGATACATTCCTAGCATTTTAGCATTTCTTTCAAGCACATCCTCTTGAGTCCTCTTGCTTTGTGTGTGTGTGTTTCTGCTTTAACCCAGAGCTGTGATCGATCAGTGCCTGTTTAAGCTCGGCAGTGTTGGAACCTCAGGGGCCAAAAGCCTTCCTCTCTATTCCCTCCACAAAATCGGAAAAGGCACCGACTCACTTGCAGGTATACAGCCTAAAGAGCGGGCAGATGGCGAGCCCAGCTGTTCCTGGGTTTCAGAGGCGGCTCTCTTCTCTCACCCTTTCTCTTTCACTCTCTCTCTCTATCTATCCCTTCGTCTCTCCAGGGTCAGAGCGGCGCCGCTGGGGAATTAAAACTCTGCCAGCTTCCTCTGCTTGGCTGGCACGGGGGCACAGAGTTCACGCTTCTCATCTCCATCTCTCCACCTGCTGAGCTCCAACTTCAATGTGTTAGGCATTTGAAGTGAGCTTGGGGAGATGTGCTCTCCCTCACACACACATGAGCCACCACGTTTTCCGAGTGTGATGCTAAAGTTTTAATTCACATTTAATGAAGTATGTTGCTCCAGTCATCCTCTCCAAGCTGGATCTGTGAGTAAGCCCAAACGCTCACAGCTTAATAAACTCGTAATAAGATTGAAGCTTTCTTATTTACTAAAAGGTTCCGAATTAACATAATATCCTCCGTTATTTGTACAGATGAGCGGTGTTTGTCATTTTTTCTGTCTTCTGTGACAAAGCCACTCAAAATATTTGGAAGCAACTGAGAGAAAAAGTGAGTAAATAATGCATCAATTAAATCTTTCTTTCTGAATGTTAAATTTTGCAAAATATATTTTCACATACTATGTTGTCACACAAAATCTCCAGTGCAGGTTGTAGTTATTATATTTAGAAATTAATATTATATAAATAGTTTGATTGATCAACCTACATAAAGCTCATACACACTAAACTCTTCATTATGTTTCTTATTTATCCAAAAATTTGCACCTCTTCGATTTTTTTCTATCATAGAGTAAAACAATCTATAAATGTTTATGAGCTCCTAAGGTGAAGGCGTGGCCTTAAAAAAATGAATTACATCTTAGTCTTGACTTAATTTCAACCCCCTTGAGTCTGGATCTTCACTTGATCTTGTCTAGTTTTTGTCTTGGATTTCTGTCCATTTCACAATTAATTGACTCCACAAATTTTAACTGAGTCATCGCATTCTTTAACTGAATATAGTGACTGCTGTTGCTGTCCTTCACTCATGTTTGCCACACCGACAAGCCTGAATGACAATGATGGCAGTGATATGTGAATGCACCAGTCAGCTCGACCAGCAGGGTATGAAGTGTTTAGTCTTTACTAAAAGTAGTTTTAGGAAGGACAACCACTGAACCAGTGACAGGGTCATGGGCATCCAAGGCTCACTAATGAGTTTGGGGAGAGAAGCCTGGCCCTTCTGATTTCACAGAAGAGTTCATCACAGCTTGCTGCATATGAGGCTGTGTAGCTGCAAAGTGATCAGAGTGCCCATGCTGACCCTGTCTACCACCAATCCTGGACCATGTGAAAATTTCAAGTTTATTTATATCTATAGCGCTTTTTTCAATGGACATTTACTTAAAGCAGCTTTATAGAACTTAAGAATGTAAGGTAATTATGTCAATTTATTCCTGCTGAGCAGCCTTGGTCGAATGTGGCAAGGAAAAACTCCCTAGATGTTATAAGGAAGAAACCTTGAGAGGAACCAGACACAAAAGGGAACCTATCCCTATTTGGTTGATATCAAGGGTGTGATTATAAATCTTAAAACAATGCAAAACACCAGAGAGTGAGGACTGCCATGAGTACCGGAGTGTAAGATTATGAGTAATGTCTTTTTTATACAGTCAGTTGACAATGTGGAATTGTGAATTTACTGAGCAACTCATAAAATAGCTCAACATTTGAACACCAACTCCTTCATGCCAGAGCCTTTATACATTCGAAGAGGTCCAATGCCAAACTCTATATGAAGTGGGATTCAAATGGTGCTGGTACATTTTTAGATGGTTAGGGATGTTTGTAGGGTTCGGCATCTACTTCTTTGAAGGTCCATAAGGACCTCATAATCATGAGGTGGGACAGCAGGATGGGTAGAGAAAGAAAAGCAGTTGAGATGGATTAGCATAGCTGCTGTTACTATAATAATACTAACAAGCACAGTTTATTAACAAGGACCTATATAACCTATATAATATAGGTTATTGCTAAAAAGATTTGTCTTTAATCTGCACCTAAACTGGGAAAGTGTGTCTGAGTCCCGAACACTGTCTGGAAAGATATTCCAAAGTTTAGAAGCTAAATGTAAGAATGTTCTACCACCTTTAGTGGACTTTGCTCTTCTAAGAACTACTAGAAGTCCAAAGTCTTAAGATCTTAGAGATATTAAGAAGAGCATGAAGGATTGTAGCATGTTAGAAGACTGGATAAATACATGGGAGCCAAACTGTACAGGGTTTTGTGGGTAAGTAGCAACAGTTTGTAGTCAATTCAAAACAAGTAGCCAGTGTAGGGATGATAAGATTGTGGTTAAATGGTCATATTTTCTCGACCTTGTGAGAACTCTGGCTGCTGCATTCTGGACTAACTGTACCTTGTTTATTAATGATGCAGGACAACCACCTAGTAATGCATTACAATAGTCCAGTCTGGAGGTCATGAATCCATGGATAAGCTTCTTTGCATCAGATATAGACAGATGTTTCTTAGCTTAGCAATATTATTAAGGTGGAAGAAGGCTGTTTTTGTAATATGGATGATTTTTTTAAAAGACAAGTTGCTGTCTAAAATTAGTTACAGTACATCCTTCTAAATGCAAGTTAAATTGCTGAAGCTATTGGTTTTAGGGCAGATAATCAAAATCTCTGTCTTAACAGAGTTTAACCATATAAAGTTATGCTTCATTCAATCTTTTACTTTTTTTAACACAATCAGTTAACCTGGTTAATTGAGATATTTCACCTGTTTTTGATGGGATATATATAGTTGGGTGTCATCAACATACCAGTAAAAACTAATCCCATACGTTCTAATAATATTTCCCAAGGGAGGCATGTATATTGTGGAAAGCAGTGGTACTAGACCTAAACCTTGTGGCACCCTATATTTAATTTGGATTAACCTGGATGGTTATCCATTTTAATCTACAAAATCGTGACGATCAGACTGGTAGGATTTAAACTAACTCAATGATTGTCCCTGAATGCCAATGTAAATCTGTAAAAGCAATCCAGGAGAGAGTCATGATCTATAGTGTCTAATGCAGGACTAAGATCTAGTAAAACAAACAAAAAAACTGCCTTTTCTAATGAATCACATGTTTGTCAAGTAGTGTGCGTATGTGTGTTGCTTGCACAAGGAAGAGATGGCACCGAGATGCTCTTTGGGGAGAATTAATACCAGTGAGGGCAGTGTAATGCTCTGAGCAATGTTCTGCTATGGAACCCTGGCTCCTAGCATTAATGTGGATGTTACTTTAATATCTACTTAAACATCACTGCAGACAAAGTAACACCTCTTCATAACAATAGTATTCCAGTCTGGCAGTGGTCTTGGTCAGCAGAAAAATGCACCCTTGTTCCACCACCAAATTCCTCAGCAATAGTTTGAGTAACATTAAAAAAGAGTTCAGTGTTTTCTAGGCCTCCAAATTTTACACATTATACTGAAGTTCAATTCATGGCTACACCTTGCAACTTAAAGGATTTAAAGTATCTGGCACAAATGGTTTGGTCTGAGATAGCACAGAACACCTTCTAAAGTCTAGTGGAGCCTATAGCTTAATGAATTAGAGGTGCTTTTGGCAGTGTCATATTAATATACCTGGTAACATGAATGCAATTAAGTAGACAACTATTCATCCAGGATAGGGACACTCCCCTGTAACATTAGAAGGTGATAATATTGAAGATTATCATCAATATACACCAAAGTTCTCATTTAACTTAGTTATGTTTTGTTTTCTCAGCTTTTTCATCAACATGCCTCCATCCTGGCTTTGTGTTACATAAATCTTCTCACTGCAGTTAACGGAAGAATGAAAAAAGAATCCATACTTCATGCTTGGCGTGCTTTGAGTTTGAGGAATTGAACACAAGATTTTTTTTTACCTATTCATCAGTGCTGTGTGAGGAAGATTTTCAGTGAGGATTTTTGAGCTGCAAAGCTAAACCACTGAAGCATGGACAAACATAATCTGCGATATATGGTAAGAGGATTAGTGAGATACTGAGTCATCAACATGTCGGAAAGAATTATCACTGTGTGCAATGACATGATATCAGAAAACGGGGAAAAAAAATGACAATAAAAAAAATCTGCAGAAAGAAAAGAAGAAGAAGAGAAGCTCAGCCAGCTCCTCTGTGAATGACATAATGTGTCACACACCGCACCGAGATTTAATTATGGACTTCAGCTATTCACTCAGATCTCAATCAATCTGCGGAATAACGCATCCCTGAGACTCATCAAGACTTTCAGCAGGAGTTTAAATAAGAAGGCACATGGCCTTGAAAGAGAACAACCATAATTGAGTCTTTGCGAAGTCTCCCGTCGTGCCTGAGTGTTGAATTCATTGGAGTTTGTGGTCGATGTAATACGGATGAAATTGTGTGCCTGAGAGCCGTGTCACTTTGTTTACTGCAAAAATTACATTTCAGAAGGAGCCACATGTGTGTGTTAGACAAAAAAGTGTGGCATACGGATAGTTACTGTAACACTGTGCTGGATCCTGTAGTCTTAATTCAAGGAAATAAAACAGGTAATGATGACTGATTAGTTTTTGTTTATTAACTTCAAGATAGAATAAAGACAGGCTGGTGAGGGAACAACTGTTTATAGCTGCTATAATGTTGGTGACAACAGGAAGTAACTTTCCACAACATTAAATGTTGAATGAAACAGATTTTACTTTACAATTTGTCTCGTTACACACACACACCTAAACATTCTCACATTTATAAAAACTTGCCTAAATATATATATATATATATATA
>MU527382.1:368933-384787 GCA_024362625.1 Silurus asotus
ATAATAATAATAATAATAATAATAATAATAATAATAATAATAATAATGATAATAATAATAATAATAATAATAATAATAATAATAATAATAATAATAATCTATTGTAGTGACATTTGCACTAATCAATAAACAAATTATTTCTGAAATAATTTATTAAACACTGTGACTAAATAAATATTAAATATGAAATATTCACATATTTACTTTTGAAATTAGCGTAAATAATTATTTACAATTTTTAACATTAATATTTTTAATATATTCATAATTATTATTAAAATGATGTGGCATGTCCATTATAAATTAGACCCTGTGTATTAGCTGTTATTGTAGAAACATTAAATTGTTAAAATAATTGCTTTAATATAAACCTGTTGTTCTTTATGCACACCTTCTGGCCAATTAGACTTAAGAAGTCAACTGTGCTATGGTATACATTTCATTATGATAGCTTTTATTTAAAGACTGAGGATTAAAAATGTAATTTTTCATCGGTATATAATTACAGATCACATTTAGAAAATATTTCAGGATTATTACTCTGGACTATTGTTTCAGCCGTTAAACTTTTATGTAATTTCACATGATCTCTGCATTTAATAATGATAAATTACCACATGTATCTGCCGTTATATTAACCTTTATTCATTCTTCTAGGAAGATCTTTCACTAGATTTTAGAGTGTGCTTGTGGAAATTCAGCACAAGGGTGTTAGTAAAGTTGTGTATTGATGTAGGGTAAGGAGGCCTGAGGTGCATTCAGCATTACACTACCAAAGGAGTTCAACGGGGTTGAGGTCAGAGCCCTATAGTAGGCCACTCCAGACCATGTAAACTATATTTTCGTGGACCTTGTGCATATGGGGCATTGATATATTTAAACAGGTTTGGGTTTCCTAGCTCAGGTGAATGGAAAATGTAATGCTACCGCATCCAAGATGCACTTTTTGTGGCCTTCAGCTTTGTAGTTATAGTTTAGGGAAGACCAACATATGGCTGGAAAAGTCAGGTGTCTCAATAAGTTTGCCTATATTTTGTAAGTGTCATATTTACTTTAATAAAATTCCATTTAACTGCAATCACACCTGTTTTTTTTTTTTTTTTATATTACATGACAGTGTTCTTGGTTTTAATTACGGTTATGTCCGTCTTTTTTTAATGCTCTGAGACCTAGCTGTGATTTTTAGGCTCTATGAATGAAAAGAAATGTGACAGTCAGAATAAACCAGTTAGGAATGGATAAATATATTTTGTAAGTGTCATATTTACTTTAATAAAATTCCATTTAACTGCAATCACACCTGTTTTTTTTTTTTTTATATATTACATGACAGTGTTCTTGGTTTTAATTACGGTTATGTCCGTCTTTTTTTAATGCTCTGAGACCTAGCTGTGATTTTTAGGCTCTATGAATGAAAAGAAATGTGACAGTCAGAATAAACCAGTTAGGAATGGATAAACAACCAGACAGTGTTTCATAACTAAAGAATATTTAGAGCTGTATTCATACATGAGTTTATGCTAAATGTGACAGACGTGTGGAGCTGAAACATAAGTAGAACAGGCAGAGAATTTTCCAGAAATCATGTAAAGAATGTCACGGATGAACCATTTATATGCCCGTGTTAAACCTGTGAGTTCTGACAGCTGAGCTAATACGCTTGTTTTCTTACTGGCTGAAGACAAGATAAGGAACAAAATCTAAAACAACCCCAAATTCCTTAAAGCCTATACAGTTCTCCGATATTATTACATTATTTTGAATAACATGAGTTATTGTTATTATTAGCTGACAGATTATTTGGGGATGTGTGTGAAGGCGATGAGTTCTAAAGCTGCAACTTCAGCTGAAAAAAAAGCAGAGAAAATTCAGGAATGTCACGGACAAACTATTCAAATGTCACTCGTGTTAAACCTCTGAGTCCTGACAGGAAGCTCAGGTAATGCGCTTAAGCGTTTATGCTGCACTCTCGCAAACAGAAATGGATCAGAAGAGACTGGATTTTCTGTCATCGCTAATCATATTGACGTAATGAGGCACCAAACACACCGAAAAATCTGCTCCTGGGCCACAAACTCAAAGCCCTCGGTGACTTTATTTAGTATTTATTAGTATTTTTTAATGCCCTTTGCACTTGGCGATGTGTGACCAGAGCTCTTTAAACCGCCATCTCTCGAGTCATACGAATCACCAAATAGCAGCCGCAGCAAACTTCATGACCAGGAGCTTATCGAGGCTCTTCTGATGAACTCAGCATCAGCAAGTTATTTTATTTTATTTTATTTATTTTTTATTTTATTTTTTTTATGGAAGAGGCCACAAACCTATTCACTTACCCTCAAACACACACACACACACACATGCACACACATGCAGAATTCCACTTCAAAATGTCCATCATTCACTAAACTCAGCTAAAATAAATTTGTCTCCAAATGTATCAGAGCTAACAGAAATCAGACTGGAAAACCAGCACAGCCTCAGAATCAACACGACAGGAAACATTTTCTGCAATATTGTGGATAGTCATGTTTCGCCTGAATTCGTTGCTGATGACACTAAAATGCAAACAAACAAACAAACAAATAAAATAAATAAATACATACTTGAATATGGATTTGTGTTTGGGAGATTTTTATAAAAAAAAAAATATATAGCATTATATAAAATAATAAGAGGGCAAGCATATGTACACTACTGATTTCTACTCTTCAAAGATGGCTTTTTTTTTGGTGTGCAGTGCTGTGGATTTGTGTTCATTCAGCTGCAAGAGCATTAGTAAGGTCAGGCACTGATGTTGGGATGTTACCGAGGCTTCAGTTCATCATAAAAGTGTTCAGTAGGGTTGAGGTCAAAGCTTAATAACAAGCCACTCAAGATCTTCCACTTTCTGCACAAGGGCATTACAATGCTGCATACCTACAACATACGTATAAAGGCACAAAGACAGCAGTATTCAAAAAAATTGAATTTTATTTATTTCCTCATCAAAATTAACAACTTTTATTCTTGATTCCTTGCCTAAGTTTCTTCAAACAGATAATTCCAGAAGTAATTTCACCTGTTCCAAAAGGAATAAACTCTTTTATTAGGATTGGTTATATACCCAAATCTTCAAACTTGCAGTTAGCAACCCCCTAATTAAGAAACCCGATCTTGACCCATGTCAGCTGTTCAACTATAGGCCAATATCAAGCCTCCCCTTTATCTCCAAAATTCTAGAAAAGGTTGTAGCACAGCAGTTATGCTCACATCTACTTAGGAATAACATTTTTAAATTGTATCAGTCAGGATTTAGGCCATATCATAGCAGAGACACCGTGCTAGTTAAAGTGGTAAATGACCTGCTATTGGCCTTTGAACAGGGTTTTGTCTCCTTACTTGTTTTCTCAACCATAGTGCAGCTTTTGACACTATTGAAAATAACCTCCCTGCTAGACTAGAAAATGTTGGAATAAAGGGAACAGCCTTCTTTTGGCTTAGGTTTTCCACACTCTCTGAGGTAAAGTTTGGTGTTTCGCAAGGATCTGTCTTAGGCCCCCTGCTTTTCTCTTTATATATGCTCCCTTTGGGTGAAATAATACATAAGCATGTATTAGCTTTCATTGTTATGCTGATGATACTAAGTTGTATATTTCAGCAAAGCCAGATACGAAAGATCAGCTTAACAATGTTAAGGAGTGGGTAAAAGACATTAGACAGTGGATGCTTGATAACTTCCTTCTGCTCAACTCAAATAAGACAGAAGTACTTGTTTGTAAATGATATCACCAGGATCGCTTTCTTTCACCTTAGAAATATTGCAAAAATGTGAAATTTGATGTCCTACAGGATGCAGAAAAACTAGTTCATGCTTTTGTTACTTTTAGATTAGACTACTGTAATGCTTTACTGTCTGGGTGTGCAAATAAGTGGATAAATAAGCTTCAGTTAGTTCATAATGCAGTAGCAAGAGTCCTCACTAGATCTAGGAAATATGACCACATCAGTCTACACTGGCTCCCAATCAAATCTCTCAATGATTATAAAATACTACTACTGACGTATAAAGCACTTAATGGTCTTGCACCACAGTATCTGAGTGAACTTCTTTACCAGTATGATCCTCCATGCCTAGTTAGATCAAAGGGTGCAGGCTATCTTTTGGTTCCTCAAATAACGAAGACAGGGGGGCAGATCTTTCTCTTATAAAGCCCCACAGGTATGGAACAGCCTTCCAATCAGTGTTCGGGACTCAGACACAGTCTCAGTGTTGAAGTCGAGGTTGAAAACACATTTATTTAGTCAAGCCTTTGATCAGTAGATTTTTTCTTAGGTAAAGGCGCAGATCTGGAGGGAACATGGATATAGAGTGTTTGGTGAACTGGGATATTTGTATGCACATTCACACGTTCACTCAGGTTCATTGACGGTGGTGTGGTGGGTCGTCTCTTATCCCAGAGATCTCTCATGTCTGTGTTACCTTCTGGTTCTCCCTTGTAGTTATGCTGCCATAGTGACCGTTGCCGGAGTCCAAACTTCACAGTGACATAAATTTTTATACAACAATAAGGATACTTAATCCATATTTTTTTCCCCCTTCTTTATCGTTCTTAGTCAAGTTATCATGCTCCTGAGGTTCCAGTGACCACTGTTCCTGCTGCTCTCCTCTCCTCGGATCTGCCCACTTTGTCCTGGCCTGCCTCTGAAAGGTGTACCTTCGATTGGAGGGCCACTCTGTACAGCTGGGGATGTTTCAAAGCAACAGCGTGGGAAACCATGAAATTACAGAGTAAGACAGAAGATTTGAGGATGGATGTGAACTGTACTTAATGTCAACAGTCTGCTACACTGACTCAGGACTTGAGTTTGCATTTAATTACTATCACTGCACACCTCAACATCGTTTATCTGTAATAAATAAACATTTAGTGCAAACCAGATGAGGATTGGTTCCTTCTTGAGTCTGGTTTTTCTTAAGGGTTCTTCTTAATGTCATCTCAGGGAGTTTTTCCTTGCCACAGTCGCCACTGGCTCGCTCATTTGGGACAAAGTTACACGTCTAAATAAAATTCGTATTTATTCCTCCTGCCACATTATCTGTGTAAAGCTGCTTTGAGACAATTTCCATTGGTAAAAGCATTAAAACATAAAAAATCAATTGAATTAAGTCGAATTGACTTTAGGTATATATTTTAAGAAGTGGTAGCTCAGGATTTAATGCTCTGGGATACTGATCAGAAGGTTGGGGTTTTGATCCCCAGAATCACCAATCTGCCACTTTTGGACCTTTAGGAAAGGCCATTTACCCTCTGTGCACCAGGGGTGCGGGATCATAGCTGGCCCTGCACTCTGGCCTCTTAACATCACTGGGAAATGCAAAGAAAGAATTTCACTGTACTATAATGCACATGTGACAAGTAAAAAGCTTCTTTATACTTATATAAATATACTTATATTTTAATATAGTGACTGTGTGGATCTGTGTGTGTGGATCTGTGTGTGTTTAAGCAAATACTTCGACTAATAATAACAATAATAATACGTTGAAGCACTGTAGTAAATAAAATAAGTTTTAAAGTGAATTTAAAGGAAAATCTTTTCTTGATGTACCTACCTTCAATGCACCTCTACTGTTGAGGGATCTGCCGTCTCCACGGCAACAGCACCAACGCAGAGTGTGTGACAGATGACTGGCTCTGGACGTCCAGAGAAAGTCCCCAAGGACTTGCTGTCAGAATGAAGAGCCACACAAACACACACACACACACACGCACGCACACACACACACACACACACACACACACACACACACACACACAGACACACACACACACACTAATACACATATCCCACTTGGATACAGACTAAACGCACATTAAAATTAACACACACCCATTTTAAACCACAGCTCCATATACATACTCATGATAAAAAATTACACTTATTACGAATCACAACTCAACACAATTCACATACAACCACTACAAACCATAAATCAACACACACTCATTACTCATGGTAACAAAAGTTTTCCATACTAATGGTGATATTCTATCCGCGATTTCATCATGGACAGCAAGTTTGAAAAAGTTCAAACGAGAACTACTGAATGAAACCGGGTGAATCTGCCACAGAGACGTTTGACATGAGATATGTTTGACATATGGCGATGCTGCAATGAGTCGTTCGAGCTGTTTTGAGTGGCATGCACGATTTAAAAACGGAAGAACATTACTGGAAGATGACACATTCTACGTGCTTAACCCAAAAAAACATGCACATGATGATCGTCGAACACATGATCTCTCTTCCCCACCCACCCTTCTCACCAGATTTGCCTCCTGCGAACTTCGCCCTCTTCCCGAAGATGAAACTTCAAATCAAACATCACAGTTTTAACAACATTGCAGAAATCCAGCGAGAATAGCAGAGGGGTCTTTAACATGCTTTGAAAAGATGATTTCCAGGACATATTCTAAAAGTGGCAGGAATGCTGGGAACGCTGTATTGCTGTGCAAGGGGACTATTTTAAAGATGATAATGTATAAATGTAGATAAAAAAAGCACTTTCTTGTAAACAGAGCTAGTCTTGAAACGTTTTGCCAACCACTTTGTAAACCCTAACTCAACACACAACCATTACAAACCACAACGCAACACACACTCATTATAAACCAGAACAAACATGCAACACTCACTCATTGTAAACTACAATGTAAAACACTTCGACTAATCACGAACCACAGAGTGTTTGTTGCAGTGCATGTCAGGGTATGTTGATGTGTGTGTCAGACTTTGTGTAAGGGTGTGTCACAGTGTGTGCCAGGGTTTGTGTTAAAGTGTGTTTAAGAGTGCGTGTTTGCAGTATGTGTCAGGAGGTGTGTCAGGAGAGTATGCCAGACCATGTGTTGGAGTGTGTATTGGAATGTATGCCAGAGGGTGTGATAGAGTGTGTGCCACAGTATGTGTTATAGTGTGTGTCAATGACCATGGGATGGGATTGTGTGTGTGTGTGTGTGTGTGTGTGTCTTTTTTCTTTTCCTCTTTGCCATTTAATCTTCTCTCAAAGAGGCTTCATTAGTGTGGAGGAGAGCGAACTGCACCCAGATAAAAGCTGACGCTCCACACACTCATTCCCCAATCCGCCAACACGCCCAGAGGCACCTCACCGTCACAATCATACCGCCGTCTCTTCTTTCAGCCATCAATTTAAACCATCAGGTAATAGAAACTCTAAAATAAAAACACTCAGAGGCATCGTTTTTTTTCCTGAATGATATTTATCCTGTGTGTGGATAGCTGAAAACACCATCGCTCTCTCTCATTAAGAGATTCACACGCAATATCATGTGACCTTAAAAACTATAAGAAAGATGTACAGTCCTATAAACAGCATTTTAACATACAGACAGATGAAATAAAAACAAGAACTTAAATGCCAATGTAGTGTTTTACCGAGTGTGTTTTTGTTCAGCTCTCCACTAACCTGTCACCTGGCTTACTTTAATTTTCCTTTCTTATCTTAAGCTTTTGCTTTTACATTGAACCACAAACACCAACATGGATATTGTATAGATCTCTCTGATATCCATTACAGATTAATTACAGGTTCATTTAAACCTTGTGCTTAACCAGACTGCTCTATTCCACTGCATTTGAAGTTTGTTCGCAGACATGAACACACCGTACCTCTTTAATGGATAAAACTCGGTGTAATGTACGACGTAATTAAGGTAATAACTTACAGTGATTCCATACGTGATTAAAAATAATTTGCATAAATTAGAACAAATTCAATTACAGCATGTTGATAATCATCCATGTGTGTGTGTGTGTGTGTGTGTGTGTGTGTGCACTTAAACACAGAGTAAAAACACTCATTAGTTGATATTGGTCACCGTGAAATGTAACCTAATTTAATTACTTTCGATGCATGCTAATAAATGCATAATAATTATTGCACCATTGGTGGAATAAACATGAGTTGATACAGGTGTTTGTTATGTAATTAATATTCTAACTGTTCATTAACACAAGTGTTGATTACATGATTAAATTTAGTCAAGCTGATGCAGTACTGTAATTAATGCAGTAAAACAACTGAATTGCCAAAACAGTGGCCTCGTCTGCCATGAGAACTACAGTACAAACAAATACTTTAAATGGTAAAAAAGTATGTGTACCCATTTCTAATCATTAAGTTTAGGAGTTTTAGCAAAAGCACTGAAACCCAGGTGCATAAAACATAGCACATAGCTTTCAGTGACTTTATTCAGGCCTTTGATACTGAATGCCACCTCTACTACAAGTCAGTTCCGGAAATCTCTGCCCTGTTTGATTTGTACTGGTAAACTGTAAATGCTTTTAAGGTAAAATAGAATAGCAAAAAGAGCTCACTCATAAATCTGTGGCACACACAAATATCTGGAAGCAGCATCAGTACAAGAATGAGGCATCAGGAGCTTTATGAAATTAGTTTTATGGCAGAGGAGATGGACATAAATCTAAGCTTACTATTCACAATCCCAGCATGGACTGGAATGGTGTAAAACACTGACTGTATTCACTGACTTGTATTAAAAATATGTTCTCAGGCATGATAAATCATACTTCATTATCTGGAAGGCTGATGGATAAACCTCAGGTTTGGCAAATGCCAACCTACCTGAAAGCACAGTAAGCTTTCCAGTAAGGTGTGGTAAAGAATTAAAGGTAGTGATCTGGTGTTGTTTTCCAGGGTTTATACTATCAGTTCCAATAAAATACAAATGTCAATGTTAATGCTACAGCATACAAAGGCATTTTACATAATGCATTTTTATTTGGTAGAAACAGTTTGGAGAAGCTCATTCCTCTATCAGCATGACAAAGCTCCTGTGTGCATTCAGTAGTACGCTCCCTCAAGATGTGCTATGATGAGATTGGTATAGGGGAAAAGGCACAAGCCAGGCAAAAAACCTTTTGGGATGAACTGGAATGTTGATTGTGTGCCAGACCTCCTCGCTCCTACATCAGTGCTTGATTTCATTTTTCAATAAAGGAGCATGAATTCCCACAGATGCACTCCAAAATGTTGCAGAAAGCTTTGTACAAGAGTGTAGGCTGTTATAGCAGTGATACAGGGTTTTTTTGTTGTTGTTTTTTGTGTGTGTTTGTGTGTTTATGCAGGGGTTCTGGGTTGGTAAATCCAATCTTATTGTCATGGTTTTGGACTCCAGCAGCCAAAAATCAATCAATCAATCAATCAATCAATCAATCAATCAATCAATCAATCAATCAATCAATCAATCAATCAATCAATCAATCAATCAATCTATCTATCTATCTATCTATCTATCTATCTATCTATCTATCTATCTATCTATCTGTCTGTCTGTCTGTCTGTCTGTCTGTCTGTCTGTCTGTCTGTCTGTCTGTCTGTCTGTCTGATTTTTATACCAGATAATAAGTGTTAAATAGCAACTGCAAATATAAAAGATATGGAAAAAAGGTACAGCAAAAATGGAGACAGCTGACATTGGAGACTACAGTACAGAGAGTTTCAACATAGTGATTTTACATGTTTGTGTTTTTTTTTTGGTGCAATCATCATACAATGTACTGTGAATGAGCTGTTATTATAATGGTGAATTAATAAACACCTTCTGACTAATCAAAGACATTCCTTTAGATATAAAGATGTCTAAAGCACTAATGATTCCCAGACAGCCATAAAGAAGCCAAGGAAACACTTCCTTTTTCTCCTCAAAATGGATCTTTCCCTTGTTGCCCTTGAACACAGTGTGATGTGTTGAATGTTCGGTTGTGTTTAGGAAGGACATGGCGACTTAGACGACCCTTGTTTTTTTTTTTTTTTTTTTTTTTTTTTTTTTTTTTTTTTAGGAAGAAGTGGGAGTGTGTCAGGAGGAGCAGATTGGAGCTCGCCCAGCCTATTAAAGCTGACAGTCCTGCCTGATTGCACCTCTCTCCTCCGCTCGCCTATTGACTGTGGTTACGATGTAGCTTCCCATTTCCTGCTGAAATAAATTAAAAGTCAGAAGTAATTTGCCTGATGTGGAATGCAGGTGGATTTTGTTCTCTTTTTTTGCCTCTACCCCCACGTCCTGGCCTCAAACTTTCTGAATAAAACATTCCACGGCCTGGAAAATCAATTGAAGTCCCTCTTTGATGAGAGAGGGCTTATTTTCTGCCACTGACAGTTTTGTGGCAGGGAAAAAAGCAAGCATTTGATTAAAGCGTAGATAGTGAGAGATTGAGGTCTTGTTCCAGCCACGAGAAGGATCAAGGCCTCTAATCGTGTCTCTGGCGATGCCGAGAGCAGAAAAACGCCCGCTCGCGACATTCTCACTAGAAATTCGTAGAGGACCTTGACGTTGAAATGAAAATGAATATATCATTCTCAGCGCTGCTGCTACAGGTTTTATGTATACAACATCGACTCGTGTATCCGAGCTGGTCTCAGGGGTCCATCTTGGAAATCCTTGTCATTTTCTTTTTTATTAGTATTGACCATGTCAGTGGGAGTAAACAATAAACTGCCTCAGAGGGAAACATCCTTGTGAACAGTTTATACATTCCCTAGTGAAACAAACCTAAAAATCAATTTTTGTCCAAGAACACCAACAAGAGAAATGACAGAGGGGACTCCAGTAATGCCTTCAAGCTCCGTCAAAGGTAAATTTTGTTGCAGTTCATATTTTCCCCCGTTGTTTTTTTTCCCTCATCCTTGTCTCTTTGCTGTTGAAACTCTGCATTAATGTCTAACACATCTTCAAACAAACTCCTCTTCACGTGAGTTCCTGTTTAGTGCAAGGTGAACCTCAGTCACATCAAACACACTTTCATGTATCTTATTTCTTATTTCTGTAACATTCCAACTTCTGAAACATTTATTACATATATCCTTTTCCTGATAACTTACCTGTGCCTTACTTACTAACTTACTCCATTGAGGTGAGAAGGAAATATCCAGTGAATAATCCAGTAACATTTCTTTGAATATCAGCTTGTAAAAAGAAAAGTGAGAGCAGATGATGACGGGTCACGAGTCCTTAGTTTGCACCTTCAGATGTTTCTTGTCTTTCCCCAGGCCCAGGCTTGAGAAGGAACCTGTGCTTGAAGTGCTTTCACAGGTGGTCAAGCCCTCAGGCGAATCTCTGATGCTGCTTCCCTTTTTATTATCTACTTCCTGCAATAACAAAAAGAGACTTGGATCAAAGACGAACAGCATGATGTTCACGAGTGATGAAACTGACAGAGGCAGAAGAATTCACCTCAAATTTAATTATTAGAAAATATACACATTTTATTTTTTTATAGCTGTTTGTCAACAAGTAATTTAAATCTATCTATGTTACAAAAAATAGTAAAGATAATTCATCATTTTAAGGAATGTATGTCTTTCATGTTTTTTAAATACCATGTGGAGAAAAAAATGCATAATGTATTTTTCATTCCATTTATTTTGTTCCATATTTTTTTACATTTTGTTAACAGTATTGATGTTTTTTTCTCCAAAAGCCATATTGATAGCTAATCAGACCATAAAAGGTTACTAATAACTTAGACTTTTGCATAATTCTACATTCAAGGAGAGGTTGTAACTTGTCATATTTGAACTCCAAACAACAGAGAGGTCTCATCTAGGGGTACATTTTTATCCTCAACTTGGAATTTATCAAGTTATAAATAAAAATTTAACCAAATAACTATTTGTAAATGGTTTATACATGTATATGTTTTAGATTGGGGTTGTCAAACTGGTTGTATCAAGAAAACACTTTAACTACAAAAAAAGATTAATGGAATTCTTCAGTATGTATTTTGTTTTATTAACATTGTGAAAATTCTTAAAATAAAATAAAATTCGTAACCATACAGATTTCTATTTCTGAACACATCAGATCTGAGATGACTTTGGTGCTTGGACCCTAATTATAAGACTATAAGTAATGTGGATTTATATTTATGCCATTGTAACAAAATAAAAATAAAGAAAGAAAAAGTAAGAAAAAACAGAGACCCTGGCTATGTTTCACAGACTTCTTTGTGTCCCACATTGTTCAATCACTTGTTAAATCAAGATCACTGACTATACAGGTCACTGTGTAGTGATCTGTAAAGTCAGTGTCATAAGGACACATTATATACTGTATATATGGCTGTCATGCTTGATGCTGAAAAAAAAGACAGCTGGTGTAATTCTGAGTTTTAACCTCACATTTCCAGCATTTGATCCAACAATTATCATGTAAATAAAAACAAATGCAGGCCTGGCTGAGGGAACAATTATTTATACAATTAGGAAACAATTCAAATAATAATCTGAATTATCTCATTTAAGTCAGCAAACAATGTGAACTAGACTGTGACAAGGATGAAATCTGGGAATTCTCAACAATAAGCAAAAGCTTGATATTTAGCAGATAACTGAGGTGTATATACACTCACATAAATCAAACACGGAAGTGGAGATGGCTCTAAATGGGAAAATATATGAACACAAGGACCGATGATGAGACAGGGGTGGAGACATAATATGAATGACAACACACACACTTGACTGTGTAAATATGAGGGGGAAAAATATGAGGGGAAATCTTTAACAGCAGTATGTGTAATGCTATACTGTAAGCTTATATGGAAATATTTTAATCCATATAGAAATATATACACTTGTAATATACAATATTCAAATAAAAAATTATCATTAAGACAATACGGGATGCCTCTGATTATATTTGAATTATATTAAAGGGGTGTGGCTAGAGCTTGCAAACTTCTGCAAAAAGCTTCATTCTAATAAAAATTCTTTTTACCTTGAAAGAACATGAATTTGTTCCCCAGGAGAAGTATTGTGTGCACACTTTGCTTATTCTGTCCACAGCCCTTTTTGGCCTTTTTCTTAAGAGAATAAAAAGAAGTAGACATGTGTAGGCAGCTAAGCAGTAAGAGCTCTTATGGTGCCATGTCCCCCTGATGGTTGCCCCCTCTCACTAAAGGGGAGTTATCTTCCTCCTAACAAGCTTGATGCCATCCTTTCTGGCTGTGTGACACAGAAAGTGTCAACTCTCCAGAGTGACAAAGGCTACACGGCACCAATCAGAATGGAGCCGAGTCAGAGCTCGCGATGCAGCCGCTGTGATTATGATTAATGTTCAGGGCGAATGGCAGAAGCCTGGACTTCTTTAGCTTCGGGGGGGAAGACATCAGAGCCGCTGTCGCATTAGATTGTGAGACATTCATTTTTTTATGTCTCGGCTCTAATACTACATATTCATCATTTGAATGTGAGAAACAAATAGGTTCTTGTTCTTCTGGGGAAAAAAGAAAAGAGCTACTTGAATGTTTTTTAAAAAATTGCTTTCTCTGCGATCTCATACATACAGAGCCCTGGAGAGACCACAAAAGTGTTTTTTATTTTTTATTTTGTTCACATGATACAGTTTATCACAAAAGGGAGATTTGAGGTCATGAATGCTATATGATTTTTTTTTAATAATTCCAGTATATTACAATTTACTTAAACGCCCAAATCAGGTTCCCACTTGGTTTTAAAGACTTTAAATAATGATCTCTAATATAATTAACATTCATACTATATATCAGTAATATATTTCATTAAATATAATAAGGTCATATTAGAAAAATATTTTTGATATACAGTGCCTTGCGAAAGTATTCGGCCCCCTTGAACTTTGCACCCTTTTTTCACATTTCAGGCTTCAAACATAAAGATATAAAACTGTAATTTTTTTTGAAGAATCAACAACAAGTGGGACACAATCTTGAAGTGGAACGAAATTTATTGGATATTTTAAACTTTTTTAACAAATAAAACTGAAAAATTGGGCATGCAAAATTATTCAGCCCCCTTAAGTTAATACTTTGTAGCGCCACCTTTTGCTGCGATTACAGCTGTAAGTCGCTTGGGGTATGTCTTTATCAGTTTTGCACATCGAGAGACTGAAATTATTGCCCATTCCTCCTTGCAAAATAGCTCAAGCTCAGTGAGGTTGGATGGAGAGCATTTGTGAACAGCAGTTTTCAGTTCTTTCCACAGATTCTCGATTGGATTCAGGTCTGGACTTTGACTTGGCCATTCTAACACCTGGATATGTTTATTTGTGAACCATTCCATTGTAGATTTTGCTTTATGTTTTGAATCATTGTCTTGTTGGAAGACAAATCTCCATCCCAGCTTCAGGTCTTTTGCAGACTCCATCAGGTTTTCTTCCAGAATGGTCCTGTATTTGGCTCCATCCATCTTCCCATCAATTTTAACCCTCTTCCCTGTACCTGCTGAAGAAAAGCAGGTCCAAACCATGATGCTGCCACCACCATGTTCGACAGTGGGGATGATGTGTTCAGGATGATGAGCTGTGTTGCTTTCACGCCAAACATAACGTTTTGCATTGTTGCCAAAAAGTTTGATTTTGGTTTCATCTGACCAAAGCACCTTCTTCAACATGTTTGGTGTGTCTCCCAGGTGGCTTGTGGCAAACTTTGAACAACACTTTTTATGGATATCTTTAAAAAATAGCTTTCTTCTTGCCACTCTTCCATAAAGGCCAGATTTGTGCAGTATACGACTGATTGTTGTCCTACGGACAGAGTCTCCCACCTCAGCTGTGGATCTCTGCAGTTCTGATGAGTCTTCTCCTTGTTTGAGCTGAAAGTTTAGAGGGACGGCCAGGTCTTGGTAGATTTGCAGTGGTCTGATACTCCTTCCATTTCAATATTATCGCTTGCACAGTGCTCCTTGGGATGTTTAAAGCTTGGGAAATCTTTTTTAACAAAAAAAAAGCTTTAAACTTCTCCACAACAGTATCTCGGACCTGCCTGGTGTGTTCCTTGTTCTTCATGATGCTCTATGCGCTTTAAACGGACCTCTGAGACTATCACAGTGCAGGTGCATTTATACGGAGACTTGATTACACACAGGTGGATTCTATTTATCATCATTATTCATTTAGGTCAACATTGGATCATTTAGGGATCCTCACTGAACTTCTGGAGAGGGTTTGCTGCACTAAAAGTAAGGGGCTGAATAATTTTGCACGGCCAATTTTTCAGTTTTTTTTTTGTTAAAAAAGTTTGAAATATCCAATAAATTTCGTCCCACTTCATGATTGTGTCCCACTTGTTGTTGATTTTTCACAAAAAATTACAGTTTCATATCTTTATGTTTGAAGCCTGAAATGTGGCAAAAGGTTGCAAAGGTTAAGGGGGCCGAATACTTTTACAAGGCACTGTAGTAATGAAAGAGTAATTATTTGCAGTTTCTATACAATTCAAAAACAATTATTTGTTTAAACAGCTTTCAAATCCTGAGACTTTTTACAACAGTGAGCTTTTATTTCATCAGCATTTTCTGTGTTGACCTAGGAGTATGTTTGGATCATCATCTTAGACAAATCTCTATCCATTGCCAAGTCTGTACTTCCTGGCAGAAATAACTGGTTTTGGAAATAAGTTCTTAACTGGATTCATTATGCCATCAATCTTCACAAAAAAAACAAACAAACCAAAAAAAACCCTAAAGCATTGCTGTTCCACCTCCAAATTTTACAGACGGATATCAGGTGTTTTTTTGTTTTTTGGTCTATGTTGCCAAATATGCTGACGGTGTTTTCATCCAAAAAATGTGTGATTTTGGTTTCATCCGATCAATATTACACAAGTCTGATTTCAGACTGTAAAACCTCTTTGTATGCCCCAATAGCAGATACATTTTTTATGTTATGTTTTTTTATGTTATGAGATTTTGTGAAGGGTAAAAACAAGCATCAGAATTTAATATTTTAAATGTAATCTAATTATTTATCCTATAACCAACCAATGAAATAATCACCTCAACAAAAGCAAAGCAA
>MU527382.1:385050-430050 GCA_024362625.1 Silurus asotus
AGAAAAAAAACAACAACTTGAAATCATGTGTGCCATAATTATTGGCACCCCTAACAATTCCTCTGAAATTGTTTTTTTTTTTTTTCAATATATTTTTTTTTTAGTTGCTAAGGTTGGTCAGGGTATTTAGGGACTTTTAATTAGTAATTCATGATTTCCTGTTTCCCTGGGGTATAAATATGACGTGACACAGAGGCCTAATTCTCTTACCCATTTGTCAACATGGCAAAGACAAGAGAACACACCATTCAAGTAAGGCAGATGTGTGTCGACCTTCATAAGTCAGGCAATGGCTACAAGAAAATAGCCACTCGCCTTAACTTGCCGGTATCTACAGTCAGAGGAATCATTAAGAAGTTTAAAACAACTGGAACAGTGACAAACAAGGCTGGAAGAGGTCCCAAGTTTATCTTGCCACAACGCACAGTGAGGAGGATGGTAAGAGAAGTAAAAAAATTTCCCAAGCTCACCGTCACAGAATTGCATCAAAGAGTGGCATCTTGGGGTCACAGAGTCTCCAAAACAACCATCAGACGCTCTCTACATGCCAACAAGCTGTTTGGGAGGCATGCAAGGAAAAAGCCTTTTCTCACTAACACTCACAAACGTAAACGTCTGGAGTTTGCTAAGCGGTACTGGGACTTCAACTGGGATCGTGTGCTTTGGTCAGATGAGACTAAGATTGAGCTTTTTGGCAACAAACACTCTAAGTGGGTCTGGCGTAAAACAAAAGATGAGTATGCCGAAAAGCACCTCATGCCCACCGTGAAGTATGGTGGAGGATCTGTGATGCTGTGGGCCTGTTTCTCTTCCAAAGGCCCTGGGAACCTTGTTAGGGTGCATGGCATTATGAACGCTTTGAAGTACCAGGATATTTTAAATAAAAACCTGATGGCCTCTGCCAGAAAGCTGAAGATGGGTCGTCATTGGGTCTTTCAGCAGGATAATGATCCAAAACATGTGGCAAAATCTACACAAAAGTGGTTCAGCAGTCACAAACTCAAGGTCCTCCCATGGCCATCTCAGTCCCCAGACCTCAACCCAATCGAAAACCTGTGGGGGGGCTAAAGAGAAGAGTGCATAAGAGAGGACCCAGGACACTGGATGATCTAAAAAGATTGTGCAAAGAAGAATGGTCAAAAATCCCTCTCTCTGTGTTCTCCAATCTTGTGAAATGTTATAGGAGGAGATTAAGTATTAAGTACTAAGTATGTACAAAGTATTAACATCAGGGTGCCAATAATTGTGGCACACATGATTTCAAGTTTTTTTTTTTTTTTTCTAGATGTGTGATTTTTTTTACTACCAAAGTAATATACTTAAATAAAAGGTTGGATTTTTCTATTTTTTTGCATTTGGGTTCTATGTTTTTTTTTTTTTTTTTTTAAAAGGAGAATTTTTTAAAGTCCATGACCACATCTTAAACAGGGGTGCCAATAATTGTGGAGGGCACTGTATATAGTAAATACAAAACATGAGGACAATTTTCCAAAGATGCCACACACGCAGCCCTCTAACCATGTGAAATGTTGACCATTGATCACTTTTAGTAGAGTAAATAAGATGCTGTCACACAGATGTCCACAGAATCAGAATGAACTCTGGAACTCAGCTAATAAAATTAAGGATTTTTTTTAAGAACACTACAATTAGTTAAAACAGAAGCAGAGTTGATTAAAAAGGTAATTTAAAGAAATGCACACTTTACACAACATTAAGACCAACAACAGAATAAGACAAAAGGGCCGGCTGATTTTTTTTACGTTGTCAAGTAAATGAGCTTCACCTCCTTTGCTGGCTGTATTCCACACACTGTGCACATCGCTCAAAGCGTTGTTTTGAAGATACACACTCTGTCAAAAGAATCATGCCAAATGCTTCTTTCAGAATAACACGCTGGCTTTTGATCAAAGCCAAAAACGTGTCAATTTCGTGAGTATTAAAGTAAAATAATGTATGATGAAACTGTCAGAAAGTTGCTGCGACTCTTCTTTGCATCTTGAGAGTTATTCTGTTGCTCTCTTTCTCTCTCTATCTCTCTCCCTCTCTCTTTCTCTCTTTTTCTTTTGCAGTAATGCACAATAGATGACACCTCCAGAGTTTCGAGTGTTCACAGCCCTGGCCTTAAAGTAAATGATGTGGGATTAATAGGATTCCGTATATATTCGGCTGAAAACCAGCTGATGAAGGAATTTTCTTCCATGCAGGCTGCCCAATTTAACAACACGTTAATCCTTGCACTAATTCATTCAATAACATATTAAACAAACGACAGGGTTGTGGCCCTGTCTGTGAGCTCTGCCTTTTTTTTATCTGTGTTTCGCTTTTTTTTAATAATAATTTGCCATTACCTTAGATGATGAACACTTTCTACTGGCTCTGATAAAAATTTTATGATGACCAAATGGATCTTTAAAACCAGTGGTCAAGAAAAATAATCATCGGCTCCAGCAAGAATAAGTCATGTATTCATGTAGTAAAGACGAGGCAGTGTACACTAAAATAGACCTTTTTATATTTCAGTGTAATAAAGAATACTTCAAATAAATAGACTCAATAACAATTTTACACTATTATAAATACAATTTCATACAGTGCCTGTCAAAAGTCACTTTGGGCGAAAACATTAGGTTTTGGATAAAATACAAGCTACGTCATGTTCCACTTTACAAGTTTTTGTTTCATTTTGGAGAACATGCTAACTATATATACACACAGATAAACTGTAGGTTCAATGGTAAAATATAGGTTAAATAATTAAATGGTTGTTAAATTGTGAAAAGAATACTGAACTGACATGAATACTATTCTGTACTTTACTGCCCTGACTTTACCTGCCCTGACTTCCTCCACCGACTCTTCCTGTGGAGGTATCTGTCCACTGGACACAGTTGATTTTGCTTTTTCTGGTTAGGGGCTAGGAAAGGAGGAGGGTAGAATGCCTGCAAAATGACAGGTTGTTAGGGACCTTAGACACATACCCCAGTATAGGGTAAAAGAGAGCACTGCCCATGCCAGTGGCAAACTCCAGGATAGACGGGGCCATGGAAATTGCCTGTAGGTCCCCAACCTTCCTAAAGGAGGAAATTGCCAGAAGAAAAGTGGTCTTAACTGACAGATACCTAAGGGCCACCTCGGCCAAGGGCTCAAAGGGCACCATCACAATGGCCAAGTCCTACACAGGCACTCTGGTCATGTCCTAGGCCTCAGCTTCTGGGTGCCACGTAGGAAACATGTCACGACGGAGCCAATCCTGTAGCAAAATGTTCCTGCAGGAACTCTAGAACTGAACCAATTGGGCAGTAGACTGGGTCCAACTGGGGGTGCTCACACCACGTGGCAAACAGATGCCATTAAGCTGCAGACAACCTTCTCATAAAGGGATCTCTACTACCTCAGTAGAGAGAGAGAGAAACCAGCTGCTAGGAACTGCACCCCAACAAGGGCCAGCCACAGCTTCCATACCTCTGGGTGGGGGTGAACCAGGGTTCCCCCTGCCTGTGAGAGGAGATCATTTAAGAAGGGAAGAAAGGTCCATAAACCATGGTCTGCCCAGCCACCAAGGTGCCACCAGGAGGAGATGAGCTCCTTCCTGGCAAATTCTCTCCAAAACTCTCTGGAGCAGTGTGATAGGGGGGAAAAGCATACTGACATAGCTTAGGCCACTCCCGCACCATGGCTTTCAGCCCCATTGGGGCAGGGTGAGAGAGATAGAACCAGAGAAAACAGTGCAAAGTCTTCCAATCGCAAACAGATCCACCTGGGCTCTTGAAATCTCTGCCATTTCTGCTCTGCCACCTCTGAGTGGAGCCTCCATTTCCAGGGCCTTTGCCCTTGCCTCAAAAAGACTTCTGCTCTCCAGTTCAACTGGCCCAGGATATAAACCTCTCCTAATGAGAGGCGTTATCCCTGGGACCATAGGAGGATCTGCCGTGCTAGCCTGTACTGGGGGCAAGACCAGAGACCCCCCTAGTGGTTGATGTATGAGACCACCAACGTGTTTCCGTATGGACCAGCATGTGGCGACCTCTTAGGTCTGTGACTTGTCCCACCGACCTTGGATGGAACAGCCACTCAATACTGCTTCGCACCCCGTGAGTGATGCATCTGTCATTAGCTTTGTGATGACAATGTGTTCCCAAGATGGGGCCCTGAGACAGGAACGTATGTTCTCCCCCATATATCTAAGGTTCTAAGAACTCTCCCTTAGACCTTTATAGTACTGAGTGGGTTGCCCCCCTCAGGAGAACCCTCTCTCTCTGAGCCACCACTGGAGGGGTCTCAAACGGAGGAGGCCAAGTGGGATGACATTGGATGGTGCCGTCATGAGACCGAGCAGTCTCTGGAACTGCTTCACGGTAAGTAACCAGCCTGCTTTTACTCTTTTGACTACAGGGAGGATTACCCACACCACAGTGCGAGTCCCACACTATGCCCAAGACGGTGGTTCTCTGTATTGGAGAAAGCACACTCTTCTTTGCATTTAGTCTTAACCCCAATTCCTTTATGTGGGCAAGAATGACATCTAAATGCCGGATTGCCTGAAGCTCTGATCGAGCTAATACCAAAAAATCGTTGATATAGTCTAGCCATAGCAGGGCCAAGAGCTGCATTCATGCACTTGGTAAATGTGCGGGGTGAGATTGTTAGGCCGAACGGGAGGACCTGATATTGCAAAGCTTCGCCCCAAGAGCAAATCACGGGAACCTCCTGTGAGAAGGAAGGACAGCTATGTGGAAAAAGGCATCCCCTAGATCTATCATGACAGACCAGTCCTCAGACTAGATCTGAGACACAATCTCCCTGAGAGTGAGCATCCTAAACCCGAGTCTCACGAGTGAGCGGCTCAAGGAGGGCAGATGTAAGATTGGCTGCATTCCGCCACCCATTATTCCCAAGGTGCCAGAAAATATCTTAGGGGAACCAGCCTCTTGACCTCTTGCCTCTAACCTTAACCCTAACCCTAACTCTAACCCAGAGCAGCTGGAGCAATGCCCTGCAGCCGTTGGGGCCTCCTGAGAAGCAGCGGGTCTCCTCTATCCACAGCGCCTTTCGGGCAGAAATAGACAGAGAAACTAGTGGGAGGGAGGCTGCACTTTGAGGCACATCTTGTGGGAGAGTTAACAACCCAGCCTCCTTTTCTGCCCGGAAGTCTGATCGGGGAACCAGCCTCTCGTGTTTGGCTTCTGACCCTCTCAGAACAGCTAGGGAGATCCCCTGCAGCCATGAATGCTTCCCAAGCAGGCCTGGGTCCCCTCCATCCTTATTGGGGATGGAAGGAGTCACCCAGTGGAGGAAGACTTCGCTCTGAGGCACATTTTGTGTGAGAGCTAACAGTCTGACAGAAAAACAATTTTCAGTGGGTTTATGATTAGCAAAGTTGTGTAGCATTGTTTGCGTATACAACATAATTATACAACTTTCAATAGAACTACAAAAAGTTTCATGAACACTGATTTTGCTTGTACTTTCGTGTGCGTGTTTAACACCAATTTACCACACATTTTCTTTGCACAGCTCATTTGTACTGTAGGCAGCATCACCTACAAACCTCCATAAAAGCGTGAAACACAAAGTAATTGCCCAATGTAAAGCCCAAAGAATTACAGTGGGAATGTTTACTACTATGAAACTAAAATATTTTTTAATAGACTATATGAAAAAAAATTGTGAAATGCCTGAATTTTACAACAATATTTGGTTATTTCCTAAACTGTTACCACAAAATTGGAGGCATGTACTTTAATTTTAAAGGTCTTTGGATGTGGAAGCATAACATTTTCACTTCATTTGAACTAAAAGACCCAAACCTGTTTCAGCATGACAATGCCCCTGTACACAAACCCAGCTCCATGCAGATATGCTTTACATGGGTTGCACAGAGAGATATCAGAGCTAGAGTGCTCTGATATTAACCCTAATGAAACCCTGTGGGATGATTTCAAATCTCCCCAGCCACACTCCAAAATCTAGTGTAACCTCTTCATTTATTATAACAGCAAATGCATACTAAATGTGTAATAGGATGTTCAAAAGACTCATACAAATTTTATGGTAAGCTGGCCATATAGTGTACCTGACACTATAATTATGCTATTCAATAGTAATAGCATGATTCTCCTCATACAGCCCCATTGTTTAGTTCATGTGCTGCTAGTTATCATTACTGAATGTTTTGTTGTATTTGTCTAAATTAATGTTTGTGTTGCCTCACATTATTACTTTTTTAATATTAATTAATTAATGTAATATAAAATGATTGTTTTTTACCAAATACCCTGCAGCTATTAATAATTCTGCTTTTAGTCCCTTATTTTGTGCACTACCATGGCAATGTGGTTTTAATAGAGACTCTAGTGGTGTTCTATAAGTAGCTCTGGATATGGGCACTAAACATTGTAGTATCAAGGGTACAAATGTGCTAACTCAAGGGTCAGGTAATGGAGGTTCACTTTCAATTAGTAGCGAATTTTTCTACTCTTTAAGGAGACCAGTGTCAGGTATGTGAACTTATGATACAGTAGAATTTGTCGTCTGCGAAGCAGAGAGCGGATGCTTTGTGCACACATAAAAAAACAAAAAATAAAAACGCTTTATACAAATAAAAACCAAAAACATCAAGCACAAACAACCACCACGGACATACAAACAAAGAAAAACAGTGTGGTGCACGTTTTTCTTATAAATGAACAAGATAGAGACTCTAATTGACTTAACTGGATGATATACAAAGAAAAAATGGGGGACCATGGGAATAAATTTAAATTATATTTTAATAAAAGCTAATTTACAGTACAAGGCATTTGGTTTTGCTGGCCTGTTTTTAAAATTAAATATCCCTTTACTTTATAAGGATAAAATGCTGTTAATGTGGTTTATTATAATGTAGTTTAATATATTACTGGAGCCCTATAGGGCTTAAATGTCTTTTATGCTGTTAAGGTAGAAAAGTATTTGTATAAGAATGGTAGAATGGTGGCAAAAATAAACTAAACAAAAACACTGAGTCAAATAAAAACAGGACAGTCTAGGAGAATGTGGAGGATATTGGGTACTTCGTTTCCATCAATATTGTTAACACTGCTAACTGTCATGAAGAGAAGTATATTGGGTAATTTTAAAATTGCTGTAAAATGTTAATCCATGCCCTGGGTCCATGGATAAGTAGTAAAATGAAGAGGGTTAAACATTAAGGGTGCGCAAGTCAGAAGCGAAGTCTCTTCTACTGAACGATTCTCGGACTCCCAGGCGAAACCATTCAGCTTAATTGCTTCAACCTTCCTCATCCGGCCCGCGGTAAATACGTTTCTAATTCATCATTTTCTATATTCCATGGTTCACTCGGCCCAAATATGGGGAAATCATTTGAAATTCTCCACTTGATGAGCTTCTACTCAGGAGTAATTACTTCGGCACAATAAATGGGAGTGCAGCAGCGTATCGTGCCGCCAAGGAGGAGAGGGAGAAGAAGAGGAAGAAGCTGTAGGAGGATAAAAATACGCCTCTTTTCATCTCCCTTTTTGCTCCCTCCTTGACGATTTTGCTTTCTGCCGTTACGAGTCATAAGCTCATAAAACTAAAGTTTAATATAAGGCAGTATGTGAAAAAGAATCAGCTGAAGCAAAGAGAAGGAAAAAACACTGAGGCCACACATGCTTTTACTGTGTGTTTATTGCTGTTTTTAAGACATCAAGTAGAATAGAAGCTAAATTATTAAATGGGCCTCCAAATTTAACCAACTCAATCAACCACTAAGTGATCTAGCTATAATAATCTACCTATTAAATCACAAATAGAGACAGAACAATGCGTTTAGTCATTAAAAATCAGAGCAAAAATAATTCTTGTGGTTAAACGGTAGATTGCAAACTAGTATGGGTAGATAGCATGCAAAAAAAATACAAATAAAAAAAATTAAGACTGTAAGTCTCAACCTTTTTCCTTATGGCATTTGACACTTGAGGGACTTACACGGCATCCTATCTAAGATCTCCTTTCTTCTAACACAAGGTAAGCTACTGCAAAAATCTAGCAAGCTAAGATACTCCACTTATTTATGTGAGTCAGCCTTTTCCCAAATGAAGACTATTAAGTTTAAATACCATTCCATCATGACTGATGATCATTTGGAAGTCTGCTTGAAGCTGGCAACCAGCAGCTACTGTCCCAACCCTTGCTGACTCTACTCAGTGCAAGTCATCAGAGAAAGTAAATATAAATTGAATTGTCTGGTGCAATAAGTGTTTATGCAGCTATACAAGGTATGCCAACATACTGTATGTTTTGTATGCATATATATATATATATAAAACTTGCAATTTATTCCAAATTAATCACACATTTTTATTAGTGTTTTATATTATTCGAATAAATCAGGACACCAAACGGAACTTTTGCAGTTTCCACATGGTCAGTTTTAATTGCCAGATATCTGGTCATTATTGTGGATTGAGACTTGGTGCACCAGTAAACTAAGTTATTAATGTGTTAATTTTGATAGCCCTAACTTCAATACTCGCAACCTTGTCGACACTCGTGACATCGATAGTTCACAACTTTTAATTTCAAACCGGACTAAAAGTAACTCACAAAAATCTGATAGTCCACAAGAAGCCGCGAGTGGCTCGGAAGTTCAAAGTAACATTTCAAAACAGTTTGTACTATTAAATTACATAAAAATGTTTGAAAAACTAGTTTTTTATAGTATTATTCATTTAAAGCTGTCAGGGAACCACCAGCCACACCTTCCCTCAACAGTACCTCTCCATCATACTGAAGTACCTGCACCTGGCGCTCATCATCGCACCTTCCTATTTAGAGCCTGCACTTCCTCAGACCCTTCGTCCGTTCTACAGTTTACGCTGGGGAGCTCTCATGGACTTATTACTGGTGGAACTTGCCTTTCTAAAGGTCTTTACAGTTTCTATTGACTTTGCCAGTACTGTGTCTACTACCTGTGTCTCCCAGGACCTTCCGGATTATTCTCTGTTCCTGGTACTGCTGCTTTATTCCTGTGAGGATTCTTGTGCATATTTATTAAACCTCGTTCTGTGTCTCTTCAGTTTTCGCCTTAGTTTTCTGGCCTGACCAAAGTAAAACAAACATTTATGAAGCTGACAAGAAGATACATATACACTAAAGAAAATGTTTGCATATCTAAAACCGAATTAAGCTATTGGCCATAATGATCCTAATCTGAATACCTATACCTATACCTGAATCATTACTAAACAAGGCTAAACAAAACTAATATTTCCCTATATAGGACAACTTTTTTTGTGGGTGTAAGAAAAGTCTCCAATTTCTTTTATTTTTTTTATTTTATTAATGAATATTTCTGAATATCACTTTAACTGTGATGATAATAAGCATAGTGAACTTTAAATTTCTCTATAGATTTACCCTGCTAGCTTCTCAGCAACATTGATTGTTGAAGTCCAGCCAAAAAAAGCAAAAACATTTAGTGAATGTTGATTTACAATTCATAAATTCATTCATAGAGTTTTTCAGGACACAGAAAATAAATAATCTTGTCAATTGGAAAACCTTGAAGTACACTTACATAAAATATCTTTTTGATTGTCAAAAAATTGTTTATAGATTGTTTATAGGAACTATAATGCTTTGTCTTCCATGTTTCATATTTTGGGTTAAGTGAGGCCAATCAGCAGCAACAGCATGAAAACTGCGACTCACAATCAGTGCATGCCATCGAACAGCGATTCATTCGCTTCAGTGAAAAAAAAAAAAAAAGGCTGAATCATTTGCAAACAAATCATCATCTAATTTTTCTTACATGAAATGTGGGCTACAGGGGACGTGGGCTACGTTTGGGTAATTGGCACTTCCTCTGCCCTCCTGATCCAGCAGCCTCTAATTTCTGGAGACGTGACCTCCAGAGAGGTGACAGAAATGAAGAGAAGGTGGGAAGGATAGAGGGATGGATGGATGATTAAAGTGTTCGGTGACACCGCAAACGCAGCAGGTGAAAGTTAATCGTGTCAACATCACAGATGAGGACATGTTTATCCAATGTCATCTGGAGGAAGACGAGGAAAGGCAGAGAGCAGCGTGTGGGCGTAGAGAGCTACACTCAGCATAATTACCTCGAACATTCTTTACAGCTACAGAAAGCAGGTGTTTTAAAGGTGAAAGAGAAGAGGACACTGTGAAATCACGAAGAAGACTTGTTCAACTGTGAAGAGCAGAGCAGCTATTACACAACTGTTAGACCAGCACTGTCTTTTTTTTTCTTTCTTTCTTTTTTTTACGTGACTTTTAATATGAGTCATTACTCAGGAAATGGCTGATAAAATTAGACAAAATCTATGAGCTCTGCTACCAAGGCAGAATATTTAAAAGTTTTTCTCTGGATGATACTAAGTGGAGTTTGATATTGTACAACCTTATTTTGACATTTATGGTCTTTCAGGATCCTTTAGGAGACACTCTTCCAAACTAATTTCAACCTTCCACATCGTCCAGTAGTGAAGTAATACTTTCCCAGGTACATTTTTACATAATTGTATATAAGTTGCAGAAAACAAAAGACAAGATAAACTTCACTGATTACAAACCTTGGTGCAGACTAAGTCTTGATTGGTATTGAAGAATAAAGCAGATGAAGTTTTAAAAAAAAAAAAAGGATTTCATAAAATTGTACTCTTCTGTTTGGAGTATGCTACAGAGTTGTTGGGTGTACCCTCTATAATAGGAGGAGGAAGTCTCAGATTATATTCCCTGTTTCTTTAAATGATAGCGTTCTAGTTACGCAGATTCAGGCTTTTTACAAATATCTTTTGTAAAAAGATTGTTTGGTTTCCACTAGAATTGAAGCAGGCACATGGATGACGATTCTGGGGCCAATCCAAGTTGTTACAGTTTGATTAGATTAAATTGGTTGGGGAGCCACCAAAAGGGAGTGTAATCTGTGTCACTAGATAATACACTAAAGTATATGTATACGTGTGTATACGTGTGTACAAAGTTTGAACTGTACAATGTTAAGGATGTCCTGGCATAATGTAGCATTACAATTTAACTTTCATTGGAACTAAGAAGCCCACACCTGTTTCAGAATGACAACGCACTTATGTACAAACCCGATTCCAAAAAAGTCGGGACACTGTACAAATTGTGAGTAAAAAAAAGGTGCAATAATTAACACATTTCATAAACTTATATTTTTCTCACAATTTAATATAGATAACATATCAATTGTTGAAAGTAAGACATCTTGAAATGTCATGCCAAATATTGGCTCATTTTGGATTTCATGAGAGCTACAAATTCCAAAAAAGTTGGGACAGGTAGCAATAAGAGGCCGGAAAAGTAAAATGTACATGTAAGGAACAGCTGGAGGACCAGTTTGCAACTTATTTGGTCAATTGGCAACATGACTGGGTATAAAAAGAGCCTCTCAGAGTGGCAGTGCCTCTCAGAAGTCAAGATGGGCAGAGGATCACCAATTCTCCCAATGCTGCCGTGAAAAATAGTGGAGCAATATCAGAAAGGATTTTCTTAGTGAAAAATTGAAAAGAGTTTGTAGTTATCATCATCTACAGTGCATAATATCATGCAAAGGCTCAGAGAATCTGGAACAATTTCTGTGCGTAAGGGTCAAGGCCGGAAAACCATACTGGATGCCTGTGATCTTCGGGTCCTTAGATGGCACTGCATCACATACAGGAATGCTACTATAATGGAAATCACAACATGGGCTCAGGAATACTTTCAGAAAACATTGTCGGTGAACACAATCCACCGTGCCATTCGCCGTTGCCGCCTAAAACTCTATAAGAAGCCATATCCAAACACGATCCAGAAGCGCAGGCGTTTTCTCTGGGCCAAGGCTCATTTAAAATGGATTGTGGCAAAGTGGAAAACTGTTCTCAAAATTTTAAGTTTTTTTTTTTGGAAAACTGGGATATGTATAGATATGTATACGTAGTGTATTCAACCATTTTGAGCGGGTGTTTCATTTGGATTTGCCCAAATGGTAAACCTTTGTGATGGTCTTCTGCTATTTGTAGGTGACATTTAATTCAATTCAGAACCATTTCTCCATATTTCTGGAAGGTTGTATCCAAGCCGTGATGCAAAATTATACATTTATTTTTCTTAAGCACCTTACTTCATAAAATTATTATTCTCTGATATATTTTATATTTTTCTTCGGAATTTCCAATCCTCCAAATTGCTTTCTGTGTCATTTGGGATTTCGTTTATCAGCTGAGCTGTTGTAAAAGTTGATGTTTGATTTACAAGGCCATTACCAGTTGGTCTCAGGACACCAGTTCATGTCAAGAAATTCGTCTTGTAATGTCAATGCATGACAAAACAGAGTGACAACAGTAGACGAGATTACGTTGGTCTGCTCGAGGCCTCCATTTTCAACTAGGGGATTAAAGCAAATTATCTATGTAGCAGAATGTCACTCATATTTGACAGATATATGAAAGAGGTGGGCTAAGGCATACAAATTACAGAGGATTCAAAAATTCAAGGTGTGCAACCAGGATCTCATTTATTTTGTTCATTTTTAGGAAAGTAATTTCAATAAATACAAAATGTTTACTTTGACCGCTTTCACGGTATACATTGTGGATAATGAATAATGATATTATAAGGTAAGTGATGAATATTTTGCTTAACTTGCACCCTTTGCAAAAATGGCATTGGGATAGAAGTATAGTTGAATATTTATCAGAAGAGTGCATCATTACTTTTTAAAGCTTCCATCTCTGCATCATAAACCTTTCACCTTGCCAGGATAAGAATTCTCTGACACGCATGACTGACCTGTTGTCTTTTTCTTTCCAAGGCCACTTAACGGAGAATTCAGTGTCCCTTGAGATGCTCTTAGACACATGAGGGACTGAGTGACACTCATTCAACACAGCATCGGTCAGCAAAAAAGGAAACAAAAATCAACAAAGAGCTAAGTCTACATCCCTGAGCTTGTGAGCCGTCACCTTTCATTTGCAGGATGTATTCATGCCCATCTGCTGGTATAGGTTTTACTTATTTATTAGAACAGGGGGTCGACTCACAAGTGACTCACACTTTACAACATATATCAATGTCAAAGCTCTCGGTCTGAGCAAACTGAATTTTAGGAAAGCAAACAGCAAAGAAGTTAATCATTCAGATTAGTGAATGAGAAGATTAATTCAAAAACAAACAAACAAAAAATTTTACAGAATAACAGTGAAGGTCTAGTTGCAAACATTCCAGATACATTCCAGCATACAATGCTCATTTGATATTTGTGTTCTGTTTTCCTTTTTTCATACTTTTGTTTCCATACACTCTAGCCATTCTATAATGAATGTTGATCTTTTGACTTAAATTTGGTACAACGTTGTCTTTTATTATTGTACCTTGTCGTCAAAAATCTGTAAGAGGGCACTAATTATCACTACTAAACTAACCAAAGCACTAATAGAGGTCATTGGGGCACTAATAATGCAGCTCCTTGCTCAGGGGGTTGGTGCAGCTGACTGGACAGTAAGTCAGAGTTCCCAGGGTCACTTTGATGATGACAAATTAGGCTAGTTTAAAATACTCTCCAGTCACCAAGAATGTATTTAACAACAGATATTCAGAATTAAACCCAATTAATTTTTAGAAACAAAAGCTAAGTATAAGTGCACACAGTGTTTCTACAGTGTTAAGAACCATTTCCACTGTAAGAGATATTTGAAAAGATTGAGGGAGATAAAGGGACGGTTATAAAGTGGATGTCTTTACATGCTAATAAAAAAGAAGACAAATGTGCCTTGTTTTTAAGGTTGCTAAATGATTTAGATGGTCATGTGTTTTTTGAAATTATATTTTCTTAAAACCTGGCGACTCTGATTAATGAATACATGGTAAAAATAAACACATCTTCTGTTTTTATCTCTGTCTATTACAGGGTGTTACATCCCAGTCGGCACGAGGTGGTCGGGGTGGTATATATAAGGTGGATGTGAGTGTATCTGGTGTTATAAGAGATAAAGAATGTGTCACAAACACTGGAGTATCTTAAAATGAAAAGTATAATAAAATATGTACCGAACAGCACCGGGATACCGGGAACGTCAGGGTGGACCAAGGCAAAAAATAACACAAAAAATCTAGAGAAAATGTAATCACCTATAAAATAAACCGAAAAAGAAGTACCGGTGAACAAGACAACACACGTATGTACATATGTCAACAACTGGTATAATATAGTAAGTAGTTACAATCAGCTAATTAAACTCCAAAACAAGACAGGGCAAACTCGAAGTTGGGACGGGTGTAGGTCAATAACAGGTCATCACAAAACATGAAACAAAATAAACAGAAAACAGAAAGACGCAAGCGTTGGCCAAGTGAGCTTTTGATCCCAGCTTCCGACCCATCTTCATACAATTCCCTCCTGGTGACATTATCTACGGGAGGTGGGCTCGACTTTCCACCAACTATCAGCAGCATGTAGACACTTTTTCACTGTTAACACCTCATGTTCCAAAAAATAACAGTTTGAGGATGTCAGACCTGAATTTCCAGCCATTATCTCAAAACAAGGTTTTAAGGACGGATCTGAATTTTGAGCAGTCACTAAATCTCCACATATTATATGAAGCTCAACATTGGACTGAGAATTCAAACTGGTGTTACTCCTAGGTGGCACAGTAGAAACATGATGAGTGATTTTATACATAAACAGTTTCTTCTGACACACAAAAGAAAAAAGTCACTAGATAGTAGCATATAGCAAAAATTTCACTTTATTTTGTTCAAGTCTTTTATGTTATTAATATGGTTTTGCATGGCAATCAATGCAACAAAATCATGAGCCATTGCTGGGTAAAATGGATAAATTTGATAAAATGGTTGAGTAAGTCTATGAAAAAAAAAAAAAAATGATGCAGCTAACGCCTCAGACCCCTACCTCGGTTTCGCTGATTTAGTTGAAGGTAAATTTAGCAAAAACTGCAGGGACTTTGGATTCAATTATTTTGTAATAGGATATCACTCCAGGTAAAATAAACAAATAAATAAATAAATAAATATCAAAGCATAAAATACCCGCAGCTGGGTGGGACGGGGTTCATGTCCATCACACATGTCAAATTAAATAGATTGAGAATTGATTTTCCTTTCTGTAAAATGAAATTAATCAAAGTGAAAATCTTTGAATGAAAAGTGGAGAGAGCGATGCAGAACATTAGTCACTATCAAGCCAAGCATTGAATAATTTCATACCAATCCATGTATGCTCCACCATCATGCTGCTATCTGACCAATCATGCTTTTCGGTGATGATAAATAGACGCACGTGGCTAGTTTTACAATTGCATTATGGGTACACCATGACAGCCTGTGTGATTAGAGTGAGACTAATTATGAAGAATTGATTTAAGGCGTAAAGCTTCCTTTTGACAGATGCCTGAATGTAACCAAAATAAACCTCTACATCCCAGTGACATGTTAAGGTGGTAAATTTATAGTGAGTGTAAAATATAGACAAATTAAACATGCAGTGTAATGAGTGGATTTATAACACACAACATGAATACATGAATTAATCACTCCAGGTGTGGCAAGTGCCTTCTTGTACCCTAGAACGGGTTATATCCCCAAGGTGCCCATGGTTGTCCTATGCCCTGTGAGGTTACAGGCATTCTAAAAAACTGATTGGCTGAGCACTGGACTTACGCAGACCTTGAACAGATAGATCATTGATGCCATTGCATATGGCATCTGGTCTCCCCGCTACATTTGGGTTCAGAGCTCACTGAACCCGGAGTGTGGCAATCTCTAAGGCTTGGTCATCTGGATTACCCCTCCAAGGCATTTGCAACGCTTCCGGCTGGTCTATCCCGCCCACCTCGGTCCAGTTATACAACCTGGACCTTACTGCCACCATCTCGATCTCACCTCCCTCGCTTTGTCTCCAAAATGTCTTACATGTGCTGTCCCTCTAATAAACTTGTTTCTAATCCTTTCCATCCTTGTCAGTCCCAACGAAAACCTCAATATCTTTTCTTCTGCTACCTTCAACTCCACTTCCTGTCTTTTACTCAATGCCGTTGTCTCTAATCCATACAACATTGCAGGTCTCACCACAGTCCTATAAACTTTCCCTTTCATTCTTGCAGATACCCTACTATCACAAATCACTCCTGCCACTCTTCTCCACCCACTCCACCCTGCCTGCACTCTTAACTTTACTTCTCTAACACACTCTCTATTACTTTGCACTGTTGACCCCAGGTACCTGAAATCCTCCACTTTCTCCATCTCTTCTACCCGCAACCGCACCACTCCACTGCCCTCCCTCTCATTGACACACATGTACTCTGTCTTACTCCTACTGACTTTCATTCACCTTCTCTCCAGCGCATACCTCCACCTCTACAGGCTCTTCTCCACCTGCTCCCTACTCTCACCACAAATCACAATATCATCATAGTCCATAAAGACTCCTGTCTGACCTCGTCCGTCAACCTGTCCATCGCCACTGCAAACATGAAAGGGCTCAGAGCAGATCTTTGGTGCAGTCTAACCTCCACCTTAAACCACTTCCACTTCCAGCTTTACGATTATCGCCCTATCAGAAACTCTCTTCACCTCCACTACACACTTACTGTACTTTTCCTTCAGAATCACACCTACACCATTTCTCTTTCCATCCACACAATAATAGAACAGTTTAAATCTACCTCAAATGTTCCTGGCCTTACTCCCTTTTCACTTGGTCTCCTGAACACATATATCTACCTTTCTCCTCTCCATCATATCAGCTACCTTGCTCCCTGTACCAGTCGTAGTTCAAACATTTAAAGTGCCCACCCTAACCTCCACTATCCCACACTTCTCCTTTCCCTGCCGTCCCTATTGACGTCTTCCTCCTCTCCTTTTCCTCCTTCGGCCGACAGTAGCCCAATTTCCACCGGTACCCTGTTGGCTAATAATACCTGTGGTGGTCGTTGGTAACCCTGGCTTTGACCGATCTGGTGTTAATTTCTATTTTGTGAACCGCATATTTCATTTGGCGCCTGTTTTACCCTCCCCATTTACCTAGGCTTGGGACTGGCACTAAGAGTGCACTGGCTTGAGCAACCCTATCGGCTGTGTTTCCAGATGACCGGAATACTGAACCAAAATGGCAATGATTCCATATTTTAATGCTATACAATTCCATCTGGACTGTAGCTAAGTGGAACCAACTTTACCACACAATATGGCAGCGACTCGAAGCATACATCCAAGCTCTGTCAGGCCTGCAGATCTCCAACCAGAGTATAGAGTCAGCTAGAGTGTTATTTATCATGGAATGGCCTGCCCATTCACAGCACCTAATCGAGTTGAATGCTCAACGTCAGAAAGAAATCTCCAACTAGAGAAAACACCTCTGGTAAGTTTTACAGAGGTATGGCAAAGTATTTTAGCTGAATGTTGTAAGGATGGTCAGATCTGTTCATGGAACCAAACCCCGAGACCTGCTATGCAACTTCATGTGGCCAGACCCCGAGAACTAACATGCAACAAAACAATAAAACTTCTAATCTGAGGAGAAGATCACTTTGATCTGCGGAGAGAATGCCATTTATTCAGCTGCCCAGTCACCCATCCTTGAGCCCCCCTCTTTCCCTCCTGGGGAGAAGGCCAGATAATGGAAAGGTGACTGAGAAGATCCCAGAATTCAATTTACTTTACTTGAAAAATGTATAAATTTTACCTTCACATGTTTAGTATTATTTTAAAGGTCTCAGTGTGATTGAAAATATGATCTCAGTCCCATATCAGTAGAACAGACCCCAGGTTTGGGGAAAATCTGTCCTACTGACATAAGGTTTGCCCCGGAGAAGATCCTTAACAGGTGGTATAGGTGACATTTAGTTTTTAGGTCACATCCTGTCCCAAGAAAGGGTGTGCAAAGCTTAATAACTTTGAATTTACAAGTGTTTACGATGGTTTGGGTATTTAAGGAAATTTGGGGAAACCGTCTGGGAAGCATTCAATAGTCAGAACTTCCCACACAGTCTTTGTGTGTCTCTTGCCAGGTATAGTGAACAATTCTTTGGTAAACTACAATGATAAATTATTTGGTTTAATGTTGATCATGTTATGTAACTTTCATCTATTATTTGTTTTAAATGTAACATTTGTTTATTGATTATTACCTGGAAAATAAATTTAAAATTTTTGATTAACTCTTGAAATTTCCTGAAATCAGTTATATCTAGTTAATTATGTAGTCTGGCGTTACCGCAAATCTGTGACCAGGATAGTACAAACTGAAGGCTCATGAACGGATAGAGCATAGAGCATAGAGCACAACGTCGGAGACCTTCTGATTTCTGAATTTCTCTGACTTTAGCAAGTATAACTAAGTGACTAAATACAGTATTCTTTATGCATGAGCAAGCATTAGTGGCCTACTTAAAGAATATTAGTTTACCGGTATATCCTCTGACTAAGGGACAGTCTGTCGAGTTTGTGTCCGTGAGCATGTGTAGCAACTATCACTGACTTAGCAAGTTATAACCAAGTAACTAAATCAATAAATATTAGTTTACCGTTATATCCTCTGACTAAGATTCGGATTGGCCAATGTGCCTCTGTGAGCAGGTATAGTTAGCCGAGCACAAAGTTCTAAGCGACTCCAGGACCATAATAAATGATTAATTGAAAAGACGAAATGCTTAGAATAATTTACTAAAATTAAAGAAGAAGTGCAACCAATAAGTTGATCAGCTTAAATTAGAGCTAATCAAGTTAAATCTTTATTATAAATTGGAGTCAGTTTAGAGGTTAAAATTGGATTAAAATAACAATATACAATCTATTTAAGTAATCTTTTACAGCCGCCCTAGAAGGACCAACACACAGAATACCTTCACCCACACCAGTGGATTCTGTCATTGGCCCATTAGGTGGGCACCTTACAATGTTTAGAGAAAAAACTGTCCAGATCCCAAGAGTGTATAAAGCTGTTATTCATGCTAGTAAAGGATTTTTTTTAATAAAAACAAAGTTTAACATATGTACATTTATATATATTTGCTTGGTCAAAGTAAATTTTACCACATTCACATTATCTATCTATCTATCTATCTATCTATCTATCTATCTATCTATCTATCTATCTATCTATCTATCTATCTATCTATTATAGTATTTTATAGTCTTATGTAGCATGTCATAGTTTGATTTGAAATGAAAGCTGAAATAGTTAATCCTTTACAACTAAGAAAAATATATACCCTGATTATAGACAAATAGGTGAAAAAAACAAGAAAAAACAAATAAAGATAACTTTCCAGAAAAGATTCCAGGCCTTTCAGCAGTTATTTAAACTTAATTTAACATAAAACAGGAAGTTAGAACTGTTGAAATGATGCCAAAAAACTGATTAGCTGCAGATTAACATTTATATGTGGTGGATTAAATAAAGACAAAACGGATGAAGTTTGCCACTTCTGTCTCAAAGTATTCACAGCGGGTCCAAACTTCTCAATTTACAAATGATTGAGAAGTTTCAATGCTACAAACATTTTTCTATACCCTTCCCCAGATCTGTGCCTCTATACAATCCTGTCTTGGAGGCCTAAAGACAATTCCTTGGACTTTATGGCTTGGTTTGTCCTCTGACATGGACTGTTCACTGTGGGACCTTATATAGACAGGTGTGTGCCTTTCTAAATTATGCAAACTGAATTTACCACAGTTGGACTCCAATTAAGTTGTAGTAACATCTGAAGGATGATCAGTGAAAACTGGATGCACCTGTGCTCAATTTTGAGTCTCATGGCAAAGGCTGTGAATACTTATGTACATGTGATTATTATTATTATTCTTTTAAGTATCAAACAAACTACTTTTATGTCATTACTCTCTGTTCTCTTTGCTCCAATATTGTTGAATTCTGAATTTTGAAATAAGGCTGTCCAATATCAAAATGTGTGCACTTTCCTGATGCACTGTAGTGTATAACAAATGATTTTATTGCCATAGAAGTGGTAATGAAACTATATATGGAAATTATAGTGACTGAGTGAGACTGTAATAATGAGATAGAATTTACTTCCTTATTTTTTGTTTAATATTATCGTAAATATTAGCAATATTAAAAATATGGTTAACGTTATATACTTTCTGTAAATGCAAAATATTGCTTTTTTTTTTTTTTAGAAACAAAAAGGTTTTGACTTAAAAATGTGAACTAAAGTAAGAAATAAACATTTAAATGTGATTGCAACTTTTGCCATGAAAACTGGGAGATTTATGTCTATTTTTATTGGTTTCTGTAGTAACCCAATAGAAATTGACAACAAAGTAAATCAAGTTAAAATTGTCCAATTCGCTCACTGGGAATTAGGGAAGGTACAAGAGTGATTTGACTGACACTTATTCTGGGTGTTGTTAAAGATAACTGTTTGATTATTATTATTATTTTTTTTATTATTTTAGTTTGACATAGAAGTGGAGAGGTGTAAAGACCTTTTATGACATAGTGAGAGCTTGTTTCTAATATAAAGGGCAGAGTAATGTAGATGGACACATAGTTTATTTGATAGCTCACACTGTGCCATTGGTTTCTGTAGTAACCCATTAGAAATTGACAACAAAGTAAATCAAGTTAAAATTGTCCAATTCGCTCACTGGGAATTAGGGAAGGTACAAGAGTGATTTGACTGACACTTATTCTGGGTGTTGTTAAAGATAACTGTTTGATTATTATTATTATTTTTTTTATTATTTTAGTTTGACATAGAAGTGGAGAGGTGTAAAGACCTTTTATGACATAGTGAGAGCTTGTTTCTAATATAAAGGGCAGAGTAATGTAGATGGACACAGAGTTTATTTGATAGCTCACACTGTGCCAGTTCAGCTTCACTAAGACCCCCGGTGCTGTGATTTCCCTCTGTACTCAACCTTCTCCAAGCGTGTGCAATGTCAAAGAGCAAAGCATGCTGGGTCGTGGGCAAGAGACTGAGAGCAGAATGCTAAACACGGCCCACTTGAAATCAATAACACTTTCACTTGAGCTTATTGAAATGACATCTACATGAACATACATTTTTTACACAAAAAAACAACTAAATGCTTTCAAACACTGTGCAAGTCAAAATGGTCTTGATGTACAAAATGCATACTACTGAAGCCCCATCTTGTGATTCTTATTCAAGTAAGTAAACCCACCCCATGCATTTCCTATCAATCTAATTAGCATATTACTGGGTAACTGCACACTGCCATAAACATTTTTCTGTGTACATTTTCTGTGTATGTGTATATATATATATATGTATATATGTATGTATATATACATATATATTTTATATATCTTTATATCTTATTTATCTGCCTTCTTTTTCTTATTATATTTCTCTTTAAATTTTGTTATTATATTCATATTTTGATTCTCCTTTTTACCCTATTTTATTCCCTCATGCCGGACCCTCGTTAAAAGCATTTCACTGCATGTCGTACCCTGTATGTATGTGTATGGAAAAATAAAATTTGATTTGATTTTGATTTTGATTAACATTCGTGACTGGATGTCCCAAAATATTACATTTAATAAAATAAAAAATTCCTTCTGTTATTTAATTAATAAATTTATAACTGCTGCCATTATATTGTTTATACAGCTTATATAATTTGGTTACATTTTGTAAAAACGCTTTTCCAACTGAAGGTAAGCTATGTTTGTTATTTATACTTGTTTTGAAGCTTCGATTTGAGGTTGTGTCCAGATGCTGACTTTGCACAAGTTTTGGCTTTCCACAAGTTAGCAGCAAACATAGGCATTATGGACGCTCTGCTAAAAGGTAATATTTTCGTCTGTAAACCACCATTATAGCTTTTGCTAAAGCTTTCACTATGTTAAGCTAATGTGTTGAATGAATTTTGGCTGAAGTGTAGACTACAGTCTAACCTGTTTACAGCAAAGACGCATTGTAGGATTGGTAGATGAACCACTGTATACACGAAAAAAACGCACTGTGGGCGTGTCTCCGTTTATTCAGGTCTGTGCGGCAGTAATGGCGAGTCGAGGCGAGAGCAAGACGAGTTTCTCAAAGTGGAAATATGCTGATTATTTCATTATTTATTTCTTTAGTTGAGTATAAAGACAAAAACTTTTAAGTCAAATGTAAGCTGTGTCTTTCTGGTTTGAAGCTTGTATCTACTGCGATAAACAGCAACTCTAATCTGTTGAAGCACCTCCAGGACCTCCATGCCTGAGGATCTAGAAGCTAGAAGCTAACCCGGTGTTCTGTTCTACATTGTTGATAGTTTTCATACTTCAGCTGTGAAAGGAACATGTTTAAGAGCTCAACACAACAGCAGAAGCCACTTTAGTTTTTAATTGTGAATATAATTTTCAGCTTGTTTTGTTAATTATTTCAGAAATCCTTGTGATATATTCAGTTTGTGCTGGTCTGACTTTGATAAAATAGTGTTTAAAAATGACTTTGTGTTCAAGTCAGGTTTTTGTTTGTATAGACCATAACGCATAAAAGGGCATTAATGGGAACATTAAAGAAGGTTCTTTAAAAAAGTAACTAAAAAGTTACTTTTAACAGAAACACATTACTTTTTGGTGTAAATAATCAACAAAGTAACTGAGTTACTTTTTTGAATGAAGTAACAAGTAACTATAACTAGTTACTATTTTTTAGCACAACACTGGTGTTTTGTGTATTTTATTGTTAATGCTGTGTTTAGATTTCATTGTGGATTTGAGAAAAAGTCTTCACATCTCAGACCACTTGGGTCTGCCTGTGCTTGGAGAGAGATAAAAAATGTTTGTAAAACTAATCTGAAATTTTTCAGAAATTTGTTGCAAAAAAAAAATATTAATAATACTAATATATATATATATATATATAATACATATTTACTGAATTTTATATGTAAACACACTCTGCTATCTCCTTTTTGGTTGAAAAAAGGCAGAAACATGTAGATGTATATATGAAATACAATAGTAGGTTTAAGCATCTTTATGTGCAATGAAGGCACAGGTGTGAAAACTCTGTTCTCGTTGTATTGCTGTATTGAAGAAACACAGACAAAACGAAATGTGAATAATCAATAAATCAGGTAAAAAAAAAAAAAAATCGACACAGTGGGAAATAAATAACTGATGCAAAACACATGACACATGGACACAATAGAACAACCGAACAATAACAGGACACTGACAGAAACCAGACCAAATCCCAAAATCATTTCCAAGAATAAACAACTTTATTAAATGTCATTAGAGAATGAAAGAGTTTTGTTTTTTTGGTCATGGCATTCTTCCTTCCTTCCTTCCTTCCTTCCTTCCTTCCTTCCTTCCTTCCTTCCTTTTGTTCTTTCTTTCTTTTCTTCCTTTTCTTTCTTTTTTTTTCTTTTCTTACTTTCTGACCACATATCTAATGCTACTGCCAGTGGTATTAAGAGTACTTATTTTGCACAGTAGTAGTAAGAGTATTTATTGCAGCAGTATTTTGGCCTATAAATGTTCATCTTTAACAGTCCACATGGGTCTGACTTAAAAAAAAATATTTCCTGCTTGTCCTGCCTGTAGACACACACAACATTTTTCATGCCCCCTCTTTTTTTTCAAAAGGAGGCTTAATGATTTATAGATGTTTGCTTTAAAAAGCTATTGGCATTAATCCCATGGCTCATTAACGGTTTAATTAAAATGAAATTTGGTGGTAGGAGTTAAGCAGATTGGAAGCATCGCTCCCTGTGAGGCAGCTGCTTTTCCAGAACACCGCTTGGAGTAAAAGCGGAAGTGTAATAGTGCATGTGCTGAGAAGAAACTGACGGGTGGAAACAATAGGCCAGGAGGGAAAAAAAACCTAAGGGGGTGCCATTAGTTGAGTGAAATTTAGGAGGTTAGCCACGCAACAAAGATGGTGATAGAGGAAACAACAATGCGAAGAACAACAAGAACAACCACACCAAGACTCAGGGAAAGTTTAGACATGCTGTAGGTGTTACATTTCACTCTGATTTCATCACTCCATCATCAGAGAGATTCAATTAGCATCAGTGCATATATGAGCAACATGGAGCAGTCGAAACCCCTCCTCTTTTTCACACACACAGGTGCACGAGTTTTACTAAACAATGTTTTCTGTCATTTTAAATAAAACACACAGAAGTGAAAGATAGTAAAAAAAGAGGCCTTGTTTTTGGGTCTTGTTTCTTGTTTTCTGCAGGAGCCAGTTAGAGACAAAAGAGAAAGAAAACGAAAACAAGTCAAACCTTTTTCTTGTGCAGGTGATTGTGATCATGGTAAAGGTCAAGAATTGCTTGTTGAAGGCTGCCATGAGTTTTAACAGAATGTGGAGCGTGTTTCCATAGTGACATCAAAGTCCTCAATCGAGTTTCGGCACCACTAAAAACCCAATGTGTAAGAGAAAGTAGGACTGTGAAAGCAGTTGTATTTTGTATTGTGTTTTTCCAAGGGTTTCCTGTGTGTAAATGGGGTTGGGGGAGATGTCTTGGGGCTGCAGGTAATTTTAACAAATGTTTTTAATAATAACTTATTTTATTAATAACTTTTATTATGTCTATGTATTAAGTACATAATTAGCCATACAAAGCTATTTAAGTGGAATGAGTGCAGCTTTCAAGCATTTGAAATAATTAAGAGATGACCAGAAAAGGTAATTATGTTTTATTTGTTATAAAAATGTGCACATTTTTTTTTTTTAATAAAGTCACCCTGGTAAAGTTTTTTGTTTCAGTATCTTCTTTTTAGACCTGCCTGGTTCAACTTGATGCCCTTTCTCTGGATAGGGTTCTCTTCCATTGGTGCACCTAAGGATGACTCCATATACTTTCTTTCGGCTTCTCCCATTAGGGGTCGCCACAGCGGATCCTCCTCACGTTCGATTTGGCACATGTTCAACGCTGGATGCCCTTCCTAACGCAACCCTCACCAATTTATCCGGGCTTGGGACCGGCACTAAGAGATGGTTTCCTGACCAGGGACCGAAACCGGGTCGCAGCGGTGAAAGCGCTGCATCTTAACCACTAGACCACCAGGGGACCCGGATGACTCCATATACACAGCCTAAATATCCATGAGTTTATTGTGTGGGTTTAGATTTAAGAACCATGAAGATGGATTGGGAATGCAATTAATATATAGTCTACAACTGTCATGAACAGTTTTGAACTCAAGTGTAAACAGTTGAAAATCTCAACAATGATAGAACTACAATTAAAGGACATTCAGTGTCACCAAAACAAGGAAGGGTTATTTTATTAAAGCTTGTTCCTTTTAAGGTTTCTTCCTCATACCATTTCAAGAAGGTTTGTTTTGCCACTGAAAGAACTACTTTGAATTATAATCATAAACTGCTTTGGAGCAAAGTCCATTTAATTAAATAAATAAAAAAATCAAAATGGTTTATACTTGTACTTTGGTGTAATAATGTTATAGCTACAACTTTGTTTATTAGATATAATTTGCATATCTGCATTTATTGTCATTTATTAGAGGAAAGTAGTGCATCAGGCTGTTAACCTCTACCTCAACCTACTGCACCATCATTCATATTTATTTTAACTTTATTTTTATGTTTTCTACTTGCATCCATTATACTGTGTACTGTTACCTGTACAGTGTTTAATTACTCAACCACTGCCATAACTTTACTACTACATTCATTTATTTGCACTACAGGTTTGATCGTTCATTTCTAAATCTTTATTTTATGATCGCTGTACTTGCGCAGTGACTGTGTCAAAGTTGAACTTAATCTAACCTAAATTTATTTAACAGTATATTAATACAGTAATATATTAATTACTAGCGTTTCCTTCAATTTGTACAGTATACTTTCTTAAATAAAAGTAAAACATTGGTAGTAATTGATGCTAAGAGTGTCAGCAAGACTGCCTTCATCATAATCATCTTCTAAATACTTTGTACATCAGAAATACTCTGACTGTACACTACAAAATAGGATAGAAGCTATTGAATGAAGACGATTTTAGACCTTTAACTCAGCTGTGATCTTGACCCAGTTTGGATCAATTCCAGAATTTAATCAGTTAATCAGTGGGATACAGCGATAATATGAAAGAAATCCCACAAACATAGAACTTATTTTTGAGAGATTTCTTTTAAGACAATTTTAGATGGATGCACTGACGGAAAACTGAAAATATCTCCTTGGACTTGGACAGAGACACTGACTGCTGCAAGAACAGGGGAGAACATGCACACTGATTATTTATAATGTTTAACTAATAGAGTTGAGAAAAAGAAGGAAATGGTAATGACAGAAGACATCAGATATGATAAACATCCCCCTTTGCAAATGATACACTGTCAGAAGGAGAGATTTAAAAGTCTGAGGAATGAGTTGAAGAGAGTGGTAGAATGAAACTGAGAGAGAGAGAGAGAGAGAGAGAGAGAGAGAGAGAAAGAGAGCGAAAGAGAGAGAGAGAGAGAAACACTGATATGGATAATTAAGAGGCTAGACTTCTTCACTAGCATCGGTGGTTTGCGGAGTGCCTTAAATTGCCTCCTAAATGGACCTGTGTTACCCAATATGCGGTTTTTCTTGATGCTTCAACAACCCCATGCTAAAATGAAGGACCAAGGATGGAAAATAGTCTCTGATTGATCTTAGTGTAACCTTATCTGTAGCTTTTATCTCTCTCTCTCTCTCGATCCAACCTGGTTTTTATAACTTTTAAAATAGCAAAGCCGGTAATGGCAAAACATGGGCACTTTGTGGGACAATGTGTGTATATGTATATATGTGTGTGTCTGATTGTGTGTATGTGTGTGTGTGTGTGTGTGTGTGTGTGTGTGTGTGTGTGCCAACAAGCTGCAAAATGACAGAAGGTCAAATGTATAAACCTACTAAGAGAATGCTTTTACACACTCTGTTTCCTGATGTCAATGAATGAGATGCTTGCATGCAGAAATACGAGCTGCAACCCCGGAGGTCAGTGAACTCTTTTTAAAGCCTGGGTAGGTCGGAGAGTCGGACAGAGACAGAAAAATGCCAACAACCATAATTAAGCAACTGTAAAGGAAGGAAGCTCAAGAAAATCTGAGAAATAAAAGTTTCTGAAAAAGTAGAACATGAGCAAGAGTGTAATGTGCTCTCCAGGCAATAATTAAAGTTATGATTGTTTGGGGTTTTTTTCCCTCTAATTCCAGACAGCTGTAGGATTTGACCAGATGTGTTTGTTTGCCTTTTCCTCCGGTGATGCATATAAAACAACTTTTTGTCTCCCACATCTAATGAAAAAGAATCTCATGGACAGGTGTACGGACAAAATGAGTGCTGAGTACCCATTTTATTGTGTGTGTGTGTGTGTGTGTGTGTGTGTGTGAGAGAGAGAGAAAGAGAGATTTGAATGCAAAACTGAATGCAAAACTTTAAATTGCAACTGAATACTGAATTTCCCTTTTTGAGATAAACATGCTCCTGGGGTACCAGTGACCAGTAATCCTGTCTTTTTCTTCTCTTCAGATCTGCCTGATTTATCCTGATGCCCTATATTTGGATAGGGTTCTCTTTGACTACTTCTTTCTTTCTTTCTTTCTTTCTTTCTTTCTTTCTTTCTTTCTTTCTTTCTTTCTTTCTTTCTTTTTTTCTTTCTTTCTTTCTTTCTTTCTTTCTTTCTTTCTTTCTTTCTTTCTTTCTTTCTTAAACCTATTGATTATTAAATTTTAAATAAGACTATTCACAATAAACACTGAGTTAGGGTGTTTTATAAACAAATAAATGTAATGAGATATTTTTATCTGAGTCTAGAAGCTGGGAAATTCAGCAAGCTTTTCATTTCATTATTTTTTTAATTTAGCATCTACACTGAAATGCAACTCGGATCAATTTTTAGGCCAAAACCCAGATGCAGATGTTCACCAGGGAAGCACAGACGAAGCCCAGAGGAGCCGCAGACGCACTGATTGGCTTGGCACTGAATCGTGATTTGCTGGCACCGTGGCACTGAATCACATGAGCCGTGATTTATTCCTGAATACAGACACTAAGAAAAATCTGCATACGAGTGAATAAACAGTATAAAGAGGGACACAAAAGGGGGAACTTGCACATGAAACACAAACAGTGAATTTGTATTTGCCTAACAGTGCAGTTACTTATTTAGTTTATTTGTTTACTTATTTTTTATTTTTAATAAAATGTATTAACATTTTTGTCATATACTATTCATATGCTATTGGATTCTTTGTATGTTTTTCTTTTATGTTTGTTTGTTTCATGAATTCCTAATGTATCATTTGTTTTAAAGTACATTTAATGTAATATGCAATGTAATTGAATGCAATGAAAGGATGTTAATGTAAATGTAAATGTAATGTAATGCAAATGTAATACAAATGTTTACTGTTAATGCAATGGATTGTCAAAAATTAGATTATGCCTGTGAGTAAAATATTCATACTTATGCTGTCATGTTTTCTAATCCAATAACAATGTATATATTTTGTCTTCTTTACCATTAAATGTTCATTACTATCAATACACCAGCTGTAGTGTATGCATACATACAGCAGTGTTTTTACACTCTATGTATTTTGCATTGTGCAACAAATCAGTTATTTTTGTAATAATACAGTATAGATATATTTAATTTCTGTCATGTGTATGTTACCCACCTCAGACCTAGGGGCATATCTGAGCTGGTAGCAAAAGACTCACATTAAATGAAGCACTGTGTATCTGTAAAATAGAAAAAAGTGAGACAGATGAATGACATTCCCTTTGTTTATCAGAAAACTTCGGAAATAACGCCATGTTTTAAATAGTTACATTTACGGCATTTGGCAGACTCCCTTATCCAGAGCGCCTCACATTTATCTCATTCATTCAGTTAATCAGCTATAGGGTTATAAGTCTAGCACAGGGGCCCAGGAGTGGCAGCTTGGTGTGGTTGAAATTTGAACTTAGAATCTTAACATCCAAAGTCTAACGCCTTAACCACTAAGCTAGCGCTATCTCTCCGTAACATTTAACATTCCTTAAGTTTCATCTCAAAATAACATTATAAATGACTCATTGCCTAAGGTGACATTAGATTAGGTGCAGGTTAGATGTGCATACATATACATCATATTCCAAAGCCTATTCACATACAGCAAAGGTCAAATGCAAACGTTTCACAGCATGTGGGTGCAGGTCACTCCAAAATGTTGGCAAAAGGATTGATGCAGAGACACATGATTATCTAAACAGCTAAAACATGAAAATACCAAGAAACCCACATCTGTAATGTTTTTAAAACTTACTATAATGCTGTATAGCTTGAATACTCTTGAATGTATTTAATAAACAATTAATCATTAGCATTCATGACCTTCAGAGTACCGAATTTCATATTAGACCATAGAAAAATTAATTAAAACACTTTCTAATTACTTTTAGCATTCCTGGTGTCACGTAAAAAGACAGAATGTTCCGATCGTGCGGCACTCAGCCAGCGAGACTCGCACTTCCGTGGTTTCCACTTTCGTTTCCAGGAAAGCAGAATCTTGCAACTGCCACAGCCGCCATCTTCCTGCAGTATAAAGCGACGCCAACTCCTCGCACTCCCTGCCAGATTGTCTCGTCAGCTCTCTGCTTGTTGAGACCTTCCAGCCTTCGTTTTTCTCTTACGGATTCGGGTGGAATCAGTAGATTATTTTTAGGTAAAGGAGCAGATCTGGAGTTATCATGGATATAAAGTGTTTGGTGAACTGGGATATTTGTATGCTGTCGTCCTCTCACTCTCACGCGTTCACTCGGGTTTGTTGACGCTGGTGTGGTGAGTCGTCTCTTATCCCAGAAATCCCTGATGTCTGTGTCACTTTCTGGTTCTCCATTTTAGTTATGCTGCCAGAGCGAGCCTTGCCGGAGTCCCCAACTACACAGTGTGCTTATGTTTTATACAATAATAAGGATGATAAGGATTCCCCTCACCCCTCTCTCTCTCTCTCTCTCTCTCTCTCTTTTGGTCGAGCTAAACATGCTCTTGAGGTTCCAGGGACCGCTGTTCCTGCCCATCTCCTTCCCTCTGATCTGCACACTAGTTAATGTCAACAGTCTGCTACACTGACTTAGGACTACAGTTTGCATCTGATAACCATCACTGCTCCTGCAACATTGTTTATCTGTAATACATGGACATTCTGTGCCACCCAGATGAGAATGGGTTTCCTCTTGAGTCTGGTTCCTCACAAGGTTTCTTCGTAATGCCATCTTGGGGATTTTCTTCTTGCCACAGTCACCACTGGCTCATCAGGGACAAACTTACATTTATAAAGAATATTATTATTCACTTTTATCACCACATTATCTGTGTAAAGCTGCTTTGAGACAATGTTTATTGTTAAAAGCGCTATACAAATTGAAATGAATTGAATTGAATTGAAATTAATTTGTGGACTGTCTCTGCTCTCGGTACTCAGGTTGGATATCCACGCGGTTCTTGCTTTGGCTCTCAGATCAAGTGCTCCGGACAGTTTGTATTTTTAAGTGTTTATAGGTTTTCGGGCAGTTATTTTTCTGAGAAGCCCTTATGTGCTATTTACATGTGTGGAGGAAAACTGACATATAATCCTATTCTATTGATGTTTCTAATAAAAAATGGGGGGTGTTTGTTTTGAACTTATTAAATAAACCTTGTTTTTTAACCCTTTACTTATACGTTCTCCAGCGGGAGGTGCTTGTGAATGCATGGACCCCTCCCACCCCCCGTCTCTTCATAAACATGGTACGTTCCAGATTTGTGCTCCTCAAATTCCAAATATTGAATATGTACACATCCTTTTTAGTTGTTTGTTTTTTTTCTACACAGCTATCAGTGTTGTCAGAGATGAGTTTTAATTTTGCGAGGCAGTCATGTGTGAGAGGAGAATAATTCACACAGACACACACACACACCCACACACACACACACACACACACACACACACACACAACACACACACACACACACACACACAGATTTCCATTCATTTCCATTCCAGAATTATGATCTGCTGTTGACTGGGGCGACCACGTGGGACTGAACCATCTCGCCGCTACTGTTGTGTGTAAACAACTTAGTGTAACTAACTAATTAAGCGACTCACTAACTAACTTCAGAACTCCGTTCTTTGCTTCAGAGTACCATGAGCCGATGATATTATATCTTTGTTTTGCATTACTATGTGACCTCACACATGCTTAAACATCAACATCTAAAGCCACAGGAGCTCCAAGAGTTGTTCAGAGATGTTAAACATCAGCTTCAGTGTGTATTGTACTCTACAGTCTGTTCACACTAGCAAGCAAACAATTTACTTAATAGTGTAATGTGTACCAATTCTATCATGGGCATGTACAATCTATTCAGTGCTTTAACAGTTAAAAGTAAGAATTTATAGTGTCAAATCTGTAATATAATAGTAAAAAAATTAAAATAAATATAATGATAAAAAGAAGAATATAAAAACAAATCTACATAGAACATTTAAAACCATATATATTAATATACTATGAAATGTAATGTCCCTTGAACCATATTTCACATTGTTGCTGGACTCGGCTTAATTAATTTTGATTTATTGGGCGGTCTATAAAACAGCCGACGCTTCATACATCATTTGCACTGGCAGCACACACACACACACATACACACAGTACCTGAAATTAATTTATTGATATTTGACCCTTCAGGTAAAAGGAGCAATAATCTGTCATAATAATCTTTCTCTGACTCGTATAAAGTGACAAAATCTATAATAACTGTCACAAACATTCCCCTCTCCCCTCGACACATGTTCAGACGTCACGTTTTTCATCTTCATCCACGTCTCGAGTGGAAATTGTTTGCAATGGCGTGTAGAATGAACGAGAGACATCGATGAAGTGGAAGTTTTCGTGCAGACTGGAGAAAAGTCAAAGACACTTCTGAGTGGCATCATTTTGTTTTGTGTGTTTGTGTTTGTGCGTGTGCATGTGTGTGTGTGTGTGTGTGTGTGTGTGTGTGTGTGTGTGTGTATGTATGTGAGAGAGTTTGTCTCCAAACAGATGCACTATTGTTATTCCAGGTCCCATTGAACGCTTCAATCAAATGCAATCTCTTCAAACTCTATTCCCATGGACTCTTTGTTTACTGATATAGTTTTTTTTCAGACGGCTGTCAAAACGGTGCGCCGCTGCACCACGACGCTTCAGAAATGTTATTTTGAATATGGAAAGGTTGAGTTGAAATAAAAAACAAATAAATATATAAAAAGAAAAAAAACTCTTTCTGTCTCTGAACTGAAATATCTCGAAGGGATCAAACTGACTAATTTTAGACAGATTGTCAACTTTCACTTCGGTTCACACACAGATTGTTAAAATCATGACTAGCTCATCCACAAAATATTATCTTTTTTTTTTTTAAGAAATACGCATGATGTGGCCAGCAAATAAATATAAAAAAAAATATGTATACCTCATACCTAATCTAACAGATAATGTGTTCAAATAAAGGAGAATTGGTAGATTTAAAAAAATTTTAGAAATGTTGGATTTATGCAGAAGGAATTAAAATATCATCCTAACTACACAAAATTTGCACAGTTATCCTTTATTTCTAATAATAAATGATATATATATATTTTTTTTACATAATCCTTACCATGCTGCTTAAAATATATTAATTAAATTACAGTACAGTATTACAAAGTTTGAGGCACACCATTATGCCAGTTGTCTTTGGATGTTGTAGCTGCTGTAGAGACCTGACCCTAATCCAGTTCAACACATATGCAATAAAATGGAACACTGAGTGCACCCAAAGATTTCTATCCCTTAGATCAGTTTGTGATTATACTAATGCCCTTGAGCATGAATTTCCAAAGCACACTCCAAAATCTAGTGTAACACCTTCCCAGGTTACGCTGAGAGCAAATTGAAACTAAATGTGGAATGGGTTGTTCAAAAAGCTCATATGATTTATATGTTTCCTTTTAGGAACTCGAGCAGCATCACAATGCTTTGGGAACATGTCCGTGTTGTTCACGCTTTGAATCACGTGTATAATCCGGCCAACGGAGAGACGTGCCCAAAAGGAAAGGTGACATAAGTTAGTCAGTTAGTCCAGAATGCAACAGCCAGAGTTCTTACAAGGGCAAGAAAATATGATCACATAACCCAGATCTTATCGTCCCTACATTGGCTTCCTGTTAAGTTTCGAATAGACTACAAACTATTACTTCTCACTTATAAAGCACTAAATGGTTTGGCTCCCATGTATCTATCCAGTCTTTTAACTCGCTACAATCTGCCACGCTCCCAGAGATCTCAAAACTCTGGGCTTCTAGTAGTTCCTAGAATAGCAAAGTCCACTAAAGGTGGTAGAGCATTTTTACATTTAGCTCCTAAACTCTGAAACAGTCTTCCTGACGGTGTTCATGATTACTCCAGTAATCATGTTAGTTCTCACTGTCCAGTGTTCTGTATTGCTGAAAAATTTATGATCAAACTCTTGATGTAACCCAGATGAGGATGGGTTCCCCTTTCGAGTCTGGTTCCTCTCAAGGTTTCTTCATCATAACATCTAAGGGAGTTTTTCCTTGCCACAGTCGCCACGGCTGCTCATCAGGGACAAATTCACACCATTCACCATCACTGTTGATTTGTGTAAAGCTGCTTTGAGACATTGTCTGTTGTGAAAAGCGCTATACAAATAAACTTGACTTGACTTGACTTGACTTGACATGACTAGGAAGCATAAAATGTGCATGCGGTGGAGCCAATGCAAGCTTCTGTTTGTTCAGTAAGCGCTCTATGTGTGCGATCTATGTGTGTTTCTGGGTCTAAAAATGTCTAGATTTTTTTTTTGGGGGGTACACACAGATTGGGTTGTGAAGCTTGCTTGGGAGAGGAGCATGCTAAGTCAGCTTTCGAAGGGGGGCTGACTGTTCAGATTGTTGTCGCATGTTAATGCGGATCCTACGCTCCGAAAGTGTGCATTTTAAGAAGGGGCACTCTCCCTTGCAGCCCTGACCTTGTTGTTTTTAAGGCAAGGCGGCATCATATGTTGTGAGGCTCGCAAATAGACCTAGCAGAAGGCTTGGAGACAGGCATTTATCCCGTCTGTGCTGTATGAGAAACTCCTGGAGGTAGTGACTCTTGCTGGGACCATGCTTTCATTAGCTTAGCCAGACGAGAAACAGAAGCAGCGCTTACCGAGCAAGCTGGACACTTTCTGTGCCCTACAGCATTACCTCTACGCCGGCGTCTGCCTTATTTTCCCCGATCGGCACACTAGCAGTCCGGCATTGAGATGTCATTCTTGCCTGTATGAGGGAGCTGGGGTTAAAACTAAATGCCAAAAAGAGTGTGCTTTCTCCAGTACAGAGAACCACCTTCTTGGGCGTAGTATGGGACTTTGCCGTCATGCAGGCACAGCTGTCTCCCGCTTGGATCTATCTATCCTGATCTATCTTGAAGTCTATCCTCAAGGCAGTCAAGAAAGTAAGAGAAGGTAAGTCACTCATTGTGAAGCATTTCCAGAGGCTGCTAGCTTCAGGTCCACTGTATGCTTGTTCTATGCCTCCAGGTCTTTCATAACTGCGGCTATAACTGTCTTCAGAGTTAACCGGTCCTATTTAATATTATGCCTGTGTGTAAATGCTATTCACCTGCCATAAATTATAGTGATTCTGATTAAACCAGATAAAAGTCAGCTGATGCTGTAGTATATTCTACTAAGAACAATGGGCCACAACGAGTTGCCAAAGAAACTGCAAAACTTAATTATTGAAATGTACCAATAAGGAGAGGGCTAAAATAAAATATTGAAGGCACTGAATGTACAATGCTACACTGTCAAAACCATCATCAATAACTGGAGAAATGTGGCAGCACAGAGATGTTAAAAAAATATTAGTATGACCATCCAAATTTGTTGAAAGGATGAGGAAAAAACTTAACAGTGATGCTACCAAGACGCCATACAGCACACTGAAGGAACTACAGGAATATCTGGCTGCAACTGGTCACTCCTTGCAAGTGACTACGGTCTCCTGTATTCTGCACGTGTCTAGGCTGTGGGTTAGGGTGGCAAGAAGAATATACAAGCCAGTTTGAATTATTCCAAAAGATTCATTCAGCGACCCCAAACTATGTAGGAAAATGTGTTATGGTCTAACGAGACAAAGGCTAAACCTTTTTGGCCATACCCGACCATAAATGTTTCAACACAGATCATCATCCAAGGAACACCATATCAACAGTGAATCATGGTGAAGGTAGCTTTAGCTTTATTGATGCTTCTCTTTAGCAGGGGTAGTTGTCAAGATAGTTGGGAAAATTAATAGCTCCAAGTACCAAGATAGTTTGGCAGAAAACCTTCTGCTTTTAAAAAGCTGAAAATAAAGAGGAATTTCACAATTTAACATGACAATGACCTGAAGCACATGTTAAAATCAACTTAAACATGACTTCAGAAAAGGATAGTCAAAGTCCTGGAATGGCCCAGCCAGAGCAAAGACCTCAATCCCATCGAAAACCTATTGAATGACATAAAAAGAGCCATACACAGGAGATCCCCTGGCATTTTAAAGGAACTTAAACTTTTTTGCAAAGAACAGTGGAATAAAATTCCAAAGTCTAGATGTATAAAGTTAACAGAGGCTTATTCACAAAGAAGGCAAAAGGTGCTTCTATGAAGTATTAGTTTGAAGAGGTATACATCTTTTTCTTATTTAAAATATTCCTGTTATTTAAATAATTATTTTGTTTCTTTGGATTTCTGTTGTTGGAATATTGCATTCAAGATGTAAGTCTGACATTTACTTTTAAATTAAAAGAGTTAGGAGTTTATCTCTTTATCCTTTGATTATGTCTGTAATTGCATGCTGTGGTATATTGTGTCATAATCAGGGTTTAAACCAATATGATTGTTTAATGATAGTCAAAATGTATAGATAATAAACACAGTTTAATGTGTTTTGTAGTCATAAATAGTGTATGGTGGCCTGTGTGCACATTTATCCTTTTTTTTTGTTTTTTTTTTTTTTTAAATGAGCACTAGTAAAGCTTAACCCCTCTGGAATTAAGAAGAATAAAACAAAATAGTCCAGCTGCATCCCAGCAGCATCATATTTGATTAAGATTTTATTAAGAGCACACGATTTATCATTTTGGTGCAACCTGTGGCTCAAACTGCCCACCAGGCTGCTCACGATAAAAATAAATAAATAAATAGTATATATAGCTTCAAGCAGAAATTCATAGGGTCCAATAATTCTTCCAAGAATTCTTTGTAATGTCACCCTAAATGGACAGTTCTTTTAGCATTATATAAGAAACAATCAAATACCAATTTCTTTATCAAAAACTTACATTGTTGTCTGTAAGTTACAATATAATACACTCTGCTGTGTATTGCTGAATTGACAATAAACTTCTATTTTATTTGCACATCTTTATTAAATTAAATGTTAGCTTTTGGAGTATTGTGTTACTTGGTGTAGTGTGTTGTGGCACAAATAAAAACATTTCATAATTAGCTTGCATAGCAATGTAAGTTGCTTTCAAGTGTACATTCATTAATAATAATAATAATAATCATAATAATAATAATAATAATACATAGGTTAGTGTTATATAATAACCTGAAACACAAACAAGTGCAATAAATCATTTTTTTGTTTAGAGATTAATGTCTAAAGAAAAAATGTAAATCTTACCATGAATACTTGGTGCACACCTTAAAAGTTAGACTTCAGCATTCATCAGCAGGTGGAAAGTAAGAACATCTTTACCAAATAAATTATTACATTTTTAATTGTATGCTGCTTTGAAATATGAAGATGTTGAGGTTTTTGTTGGTAGTAACAAAGATGAACATGATTAGAAATGAGTTTATTAGGTGGCAGTGCATGTAGGATGTTTGGGAGATGAGGTGAGAGAGGCCCAATTGAGATAGTGTGGACATGTGCAGAGGAGGGACATGGGGTATTTTAGTAGGAGAATGCTGAGGATGGAGCCACCAAAAAAGGAGGAAAAGAGGAAGAACAAAGAGGTGGTTTATAGATGTGGTGAGGGAAGACATTCAGGTAGTTGGTTTAAGAGAGACAGATGTAGAAGACAGGGGGTATAGAGACAAATGATCTGCTGTGGTAAACCCCTAATAAGTGAAGCCAAAAGAAGAAGAAGAAAAAAAAGACTGCTTTGAAACATGTAAATTTTTTACAAAGTATATATTTAAAAAAATAGACAAGAATTACACACACACACACACACACACACACACACACACACACACACACACACACACACTGTATTATGCACTGCTTTCGGTACGTGTATGTGGATGTTAGATTTTTTGTCCAATCAGATTTCAGCCTCTATGTGCTGCCATGTCAATCTAATCTGCCCAGGGCCTGCAAAGTCAGTACTGCTGCCCTTTTTTTATAACATAGTCTCCTTAATAAATAGTTATTTTTCTATAATCAGATTTCAAATTTGGTTTATATATCAAAGTTAGACTTTTTTACACCTACAGAGGAAAAGAAATTGATTTGGTCACGGACATACTTAAAAATAAATTTTCAAGAAAAGCTAGACGGCTAGGAGAGGTTGGCCAACCCCGAAGCTAGCTAGCTTGTCTCAGCCCGGGAAATGCTTTCAGAACGGTGAATAAGAGCGGTACCACTGGCTTACAGCTTCTGAGGAGTGGTAAGTAGGTTGGATTTTATTAAAATTTGTATTTTTTTGTCATGTTATTAGACAAATATTGATTCTGAACTGCATTAGATGATGTAGGATGCACAGTTGCGGTGGTAGTGTAGAGGTTTGGAGTTGTCTTCACTGAGTTTCTTGCTTTAGTAAATGGTATTCACCCTCTATTTGTGAAATGCCTCTCTCTAAATATATAGAAAGAGAGAGAGAGAGAGAGAGAGAGAGAGAGAGAGAGAGATAACATATCAAATGTTTAAACTAAAACTGTACCATTAAAATCTCAGAAAAAAAGGTGGGACAGGCCAGTTTTTACCCCCATTTTATCCCCTTCTTATTTTAACAGTCTTTATATGACTGGGAACAGAAGAGAGCCAGTTGCTGGAGAGGAGTTTTGACTGATATAGGATTCTAACTGCTCAACAGTCCTGGGTCTTTGTTAGCATATTTTTTGTTTCAAGATGCACAAAAATATTTTCAATTGTGAAAGGTCTTGACTGCAGGCAGGCCAGTTCTGCCTCTTCTACCAGACTCTACTACAATGAAGCAATACAGTTGTCAGAGATGCAGAATGCAGTTTAGCATTGTCCTGCTAAAATATGTAAGGCCTTCCTTGAAAAAGATGTAATTTAGATTGAAGCATATTCTGTAAAACCTGGAAATATCTTTTAGCATTGATGGTGCCTTTCCAGATTTAAAAGCTGCCAATTTCATAGGCACTTATGCACCCCTTACCATCAGAGATGCAGGCTTCTGAACAGAGCGATGATAATAAACCAGGAGGTCCCTGGTACTCTTTAGTCTGGAAAACATAACTCCATGGTTGCCAAAAAGAATGTAAAATTTTTATTCATTTGACCACAGAACAGTTTTCCACTTTGCCACAAATTATTTTACATAAGCTTTGGCCCAGAAATGAAGGCAGCATTTCTGAATCATGTTCATGTACGATTCTTTGCATGAAAGAGTTTTTATTTGCATTTTCAGATAGCAAAATTTGTGTTTACAGATGGTGAATTTTGGAAGTATTCATGAACTCATGCAGTGATTTCATTACAGCCATCTGATGGCCCATACATCACAGGCATCCAATACTGTGTTTCAGCCTTATGCAGAGATTTCCCCATATTCTCCGTAACTTTTAGTGATATTATGGAGATTATGATATATTTAGTAGATTATGATACCTATATATATATATTTATATATATATATATATATATATATATATAATCATCATAGTATATATCATCGTGACCTTAGGTCCCGCACATAGCAAAAGTCAATCGCTCCAAATGCAACTGTCAGACGTGTGCTGAATGGACAGCAACTGGAGGGCGGAGTGTCCCAACGAGGCTCGATTGTGGCCGAATGAGGAGAGCAGCAACCTTTCACCCTGTGTCAAGTGAAGAGTATTAAGGAGCTACGAAGGATAGCAAGTTGGACAATGTCTGGCTCCTGACTAAAGGAAGGTTTCTGTCTATTTGTCCTTCTAGGAGGCAGCGATGGCAGCTACAGCAGGGAGAGCTACAGCAGCGATCACATTACACATTGCCACACAGAAACCCCACATCTACAGGACTATATTGTCATATAGTCTTATATATATATATATATATATATATATTAGTCTTCGCAATTTTATATTGACAAACATTATTCAGAAGTTGTTCTGCAATTTGTAGGTGTAATTTTTTACAGATTGGTCAAGCTCTGACAATATATACTTCTGAGAGACTCTGATTCATGTTACTGAACTGATACCATTTAACCTACAGTAATTAGTTGCAAAATGTTCCTCCAGCTCTTCCTTGTTAGTACCACTTACATTTTCAGGTTTTTTCCTCTGTTCCAACTTGTTTGAGACGTGTTACTGCCACCAATTTCCAAATTACCTTATACTTTTCTTAATATGGTGATATTATATATGTTTTTAATTGTGTTGTGATTACAGAATGCGAATCATTGCATTCTGTTTTTATTTACATTTTACACAATGTCCCAAATGTTTTGCAATTGGGGTTGTGTTACATAACAGATCTGACACCTTGACATCTGACATACTGGGGGGAATAGGGCAAGTCTGCAGGAGCAAAATCTGGTGAGTAGGGTGTGTACCGAAGTTAGATCATGTCCATTGTTCTCTGACGATCATCATGCACAAGTTGCTAAATCGTTTCATCATTTTCGGGGGTTGAGCTCGTTGAAGGACTTCCATGATCTCTCGTCATCTTCCAACTATGTTCTTCTGCCTTGTAACGTCGTTGCCACAGAAAACACCTCCAACGATTCATTGCAGCATCGTCGTATGTCAGTCTTATGTCATGTCTCTGTGGCAGATTTGCCTACTTTTATGCAGAATTTCATGTTTGCTCAGAATTTCACAACTTGTTGTTGATGATGAAATCACAGATGTGGTAACGCATATGGTCAGAATAGTTAGTACCATTAGTCTCAAAACTTTTTCATACCACATTGTATATACTCTATAAATATTTTTATGTATATATTCACTCATCAGTCTACCAATTTAATTGCCAATATAAACTTTAATTAGACATTAAAGTTAATACATTGTTGTCTAAAAAAATAACCACTTGTTTTATTTCTACTGCTGCTATAACTACTACTGGAAAAGATTTTGGTTTCTGAGTTCAAGTGAAGGGAAAATTTTATTCTACAACATCCAAATACATCCCAGTATACAGTATGCATTTAACTGTGAGGCAATGGTTTTGTCTATATAGCGTACAAGAACATAAAAATTAAATAAGAAATATATACATAAAACATGTGATTGATTTATAGGTCAGCAAGTATACTAATATTGATGCAAATATAGGTTATATAAAGAAATGATAAGAGGCTACACTGTGTGCTGCTCTGTGTGCTTTATTCCTTTTTCTTCATATTCAAGAAAATCAAAAATCTCATGTTTATGCAGCACCTGCTTTTCTTACTCTCTTAAGCTTTCTGATCCCCAACTATCAGATCACAACAAATAAATGTCTCGGTGTCCCTACGTCAGCAATGCTTTCCGAATAATTCTGAATTTTGGGCCATTCCTCATATGAAATTAGATTTCAGTGACAGGTTTGAGGAGAAAAAAAACAAAGCTCAGGGCATCAGTGGAGCTCGAAAGGTCAAAGAAAGACACCGGTTTATGACAGCGTCGCATGTGTCAGTGCTCCTGCGAGAGCAAAGTGGGCAAGTAAGCCAAAAAGTAGTGATGTTCTTGGCAAAGAGACAAAGTTGAAGAGCTCTGAGGAGCATCCCGTGTCAGTGATGCATTGCAAAATCAATTAGAATATTTGCCAAAAATGGATGGCGAATTAATGACGGCATCATCTCGCCGTGGGTAAACAGCTCAATACGGCTCCGGGTGAACGAGGAAAACTCATTTTTTCTCGTCAAGCAAAAAATAAATTCATAAATCAAACATTCTAATGCATTTGGACCACCCTTGTCTGTGAAGTGGAAGTTCTAGTGTTGTATAGCTCCACATCTGAGGTCAGGTTAAAAAAAATAAAAAAAAAAAGCTTGTGCATGACAATATTGTGGTCAGCCAGGCCGCCTAAAATAAACAAGTGTTTTTTTGTGGGAAGGGGATTCAAGGCTCCCGGGGAGATGTGACAGAGCTCTGAGCTACTTGTTCTGACATCTTTGGCTGCACTCGCTGAGTTTCGGAGCACCAGGTCAGCTGAAAGTGACACAGAGTTTCGGCATTCCGAAATCACAGCCATCCGAAGAACTTGGCTAAGTTTAGAGTCTGTATGACAAGCTGAAGTACTAAACATACGGATATGAAAAACAGAGTATGGATTTCAATACTAGATATAACACAGTCAAAGCTGTGTGAAAACTAACTCTAATTGGTCAGTAGGTGTTGATTTAATCCACTTTCACAGCTACCACACATGCTCATGTGAAAACAGTATTGTTTCTATACCAACAGCAAAGTTTTCTGTATTTTTATGGTTTATAGAAGGAGTTCAGTGTCAGAGTTTTGTAAGAGTAACGTCATCAATCATGCACACACATTCAAGATTTTATTTCTTTCATACACTACATATCCTGCTACAAATATAATGCTACAAGGGCATCATAAATAAAAATTGCTTTAAATTAAATAGCAGGTTTAAAATCCTGTGTTTGTCCTCAAAACAGAGGCAACACGTTCGGTAAAGATTCACCTTGCTGTACGTGAAGCGAAATTCGACAGTCTTTTGTCCTGCAGTATAGATTCGAGATGATCGATCATTCCATTTGGAGCTTTTTCAACCCTCGTCCATTTACACTGTACACTCCTCAAGGTAACTGCAGATTGTTTAATCTTTTTTTTTCATTCTTTCCAAATAACTCTCATTTGAGGTTTTTCTTTTTGGTCTTTTATCCTTATTGCTGGTGCAATTGAGTCATTATGTGAAAAGAAACTCAACAGAATAAAATTGCCATTTTGTAGCATTACTGTTTATTAGTTATTTATTATTTTGTTTATGAGCTCATGATAGAAAGGTTCTAGAGGGGAAATATTGGTAAATACAATATGTGTTAAGAAAATCAAACTTTACCTAAACACTAAAATACAATAATAAATGTTAACATCAGCATATTCAAAAATATCTGACATTTTTGGTAATTGGATTTCCCATTATTTTGTTAATTTTTTTTATAGTTCATCTATTACACAAATCTAAAAGTATATATTTGATTTGTAATAGAACATAAAAATACCCCACTCATTGCCAGATTCTTCAAGAGCTCACCACAGAGCCACTTTCTGCTTCTGCCCCACTACCTGTAAAGTGCCCCACTTCCACTCTGGTGACCCTGTCTCAGTTTGGTATCTGTTTGCCCTCCTGTTTCCTTTCCCCATAATGTTTGGATAAATCACACAACTCACACTCTCCTGCTGGTGCTCCAGGTTCGATTCTAACTTCAGCTTTCTACTGACTGCACATTCTCCTCTTACCACTAATCATATTAATGACTGAACTGACTGTTGAAGTTTTGCTTCTGAGGCTCCTTCACCCCATACATATTAACGCAGTGCAGTGTGGTTTTACAGTGCATTTATGGTGTGCATATATTCATCTTTAGTGCCTGCCTGTTTAGTGTACTAATTAATTTATACATATAAAAAAAATTACTAAAGAAGTTAGAAATGATCAGATATCAACAATAATAATAACTACAGGAGTTATTATTTTAGGAGCCCCACAAAGACACACACACTTGTTTTGGATGCAAAAGGATGCAAAGGTTTTTAATTTTTAATTTTTATTTGTATAAATCTTTTGTTTAAAATTCAGAAACCAGCAAACAATTTGAAGAATAAAAGCAGTCAGAGAAAAAGAATCAGGAATCCTCACTGGTGGTGTGTGAGGGGAGACTTTGGTAATTAACATGTGCATTAGAAGTGATTAAAACTCTCCTGAATGAGAGTGGATTACTGGGTCATGTGACATGTTCTGTGACATGGTGGTCATCTGTGAGACATGAGCTGGAGTTCAAGGCTGGTAGTGACTTTTCTTTTTCTTTCTTTTAGGTCAAGCCTACCTTGAATAAAGCTAGACACAGTGGCATTGGGTTTTCACTGTATATATATATATACATTTTTGTGTGTATTTCATTCTTCACAGGTTCAGATGAAATAATCTGAATTGAATTCTCACATACAGCTTCATATTTTCTAACTGAATCCACTGGTCCATGTTATCTTCCTACTGTCCCCTCTGTGGTCTCTGAGTGAGGACATTCAGCACTTTATTACTGTCAGTCTCTCCTCCAGGTCACCTCGATGAGTTCTCAACTCTGCCAGCCAGAAAGAGAGAAAGAGGGAGAGAGGATGCGACGAGACGGATGAGACGCCATCATAAAAGAAACTGAGTCTGTGCCAGGCCATTGTTACACACACTGAGATGAAAGCCAGGCTGGCTAATGAACATCTGCCCTACGCTACACTACACTACACACACACACACACACACACACACACACACACACACACACACACACACACACACACACACACACACACAGATAGATGCAGCAGGCTTGGCCACCTTCAAATGGACCATTGAGCACAGCAGCTGCTCCTCTCCCAAAGACCTTGTGGATTGATGTAAACCTGTAATTAAGCCCCATTCCAGGAGGTAAAACAGAGAGAGGAGAAATGAGTGATTACTCTCTCTCTCTCTCTCTCTCTCTCTCTCTCTCTCTCTCTCGCTCACTATTGCTTTCAAATTCCTCCACACGTGACCCAATAACTACATCACGGGGCTAAAGTAACTAAATTGAGTTTTTATAGTGTGCCCATAAATCTTATTATACATGTGTCAGACATGCACTTCACCATTTTCCTCACGTATTCTACATCATTAAACAACATTAAATCTATATATAAATGGTTTCATTTAAAAACATTGATATTTTATTATTTTATCCACTTATTCATCAACAAATTCAGGCTTTTAATTCCGCTCAAAGAATCCCAGGAACATCAAGTGTGAGATGGGAATACTCTTGGGATTGGAAAAAAATCTAGCCTACTCTGAGTGTAGTGGATTGGCTAGTCAAGTTCAGGATCAAAACAAAAACCTTAGAATTACTCTCAAATCTGTGCGTCACCATTAAAAAGCTTTTAAGTTGTATGAGAATGAATGCCAAACAGTCTCCCACTGTTTCTACTTTATTTGAATTTGTGAATGGTGGCTCACGTTAAGGCTAACCTTTCTTGAGAAAACATACAAGGCCAATATTAGTCAACAATCTCCCTTTTTTATTTTTTTTTTATTTTTACAAATAATATTTCTGAAAGATATTTTCAAGATATTCAAGGTAAAACACAGGTGGAGGCTAACATGGTTGTAGAATCAAAAGTATCTGAACAATGACCCCAACTTGAAGCTGTATTACCAATAATGACACATAATTACTCAAAGCACTTGTAGCCATAGAACCAGTAACTGCCCCTCTGAAACCATAGTAGAACGCAGATTTGTTGAACTCAGTAAGTGTGTGGAGCAATGACCACTAAGCTCCTTAACGGTTCACCTAGTTTTAACAGATGGACAATCCTGAAGTGTATAGATATTCCACTCTCATTATACATCACTTTTCTAATATATTTCATCCTTGTGCTCTTTCAAGCAGCTGTTATTGTTATTTAATACAGGACTGCGGTCAATGAGGGAAATAAAGCAATCTTATTTTATTATCACTGATCTTCTCCAGTCATAGTAATAAAGTCAAAACAAACAGCAACAGCACACAAATTTAATTTATGAATTATAAAAAAAGAAACGAGCTCGCC
>MU527382.1:432550-454043 GCA_024362625.1 Silurus asotus
TTGTCACCCTTTATTATTTGAGTTGCATTATTTTTTTCACAACCATTTAAAAGGAAACAGGAAAATACTTGAGTAAAATCTGAGCACTGATATGTCCAGTTATTTACCCCAGCCTGTGGTTAAACAAGGCTTTTACTGAACTAGTTTTGTCATGACCTTTCATATGTCTTCATCAAGCGATGGCTCAGAATGCATTTTCAGCACTGTGCTTAGGAGAGCTGGGAGCATTTAAGTCAAGAGCCGGACAACAAATGAGGTTCTGAGAGTTTGCATCTAATAGGGGCATGTAAATAAAAGCTTAACCTGGGAGATAGGTCAGATGCATTTTTTTTTTTTTTTTTTTTCCTACCTCTCCACTACACCTGAAGGACTGGAACACACCAGGAGGATTACGGGACACGATGCCAGTGCAGAGGGTCAGTGTCTGAAGTGGATGTTGGTGTTAGTGATAAAGCAGCCGTTGTTCAGACAGAGGGGTTATCACCCGTAATCTTTCAGACTGCAGTCCATCAGGAGAAAGAAGTGAGAATGAAGGCATGGGTAGATGTGGGAGACAGAAATGGTGGTTTGTCATTAAAAAAAAAAAGAAAAAAAAAAAAAGAAAAAGGGTAAATCCAGAGATTTGTGACAATACACTATTTACACCAGAGTTTTGGTAAATTCTAAACTCTGATTGGTCAGATTATATTATTTGAGTTTTTTATTACATCATGGTTACTATAGAAACAAAATATTCCCAAGGGCGATTCACATAAACAAATTAAATTTGAGTCTCCAGGGTTACTTTGTAATAGTCAAAAGATAGTCAAAACATTAACTCTGCTTCATGTGCTTGCATAGTTACTAAAGCAATTAATGATCAATTCGGAAAAACTTCCATTGTAAGGTTAACATATCCATGATGTAAGACCTGTACCGAAGAAGTAAAACAGAAATAAATCCATTATCCATAATCCATTTCAAAGGTCATTAAACAGAATGGAGGATGATGCATATTTAGGTTGAGAAACTTGATTCAACGTACAGGAATAAAGTCTCCAAAACAAGAAAAATGAACAGAAGTCTCCAAAAAAGATAAACAAATCACTGTCTAAACTGAGAACAGGTACACACTATAGGGAACCATCCAAAGAAGTGAAGACTAATTCAAGGACCAGGAAACCAGAAATAAAAAAAGAAAGGGACCTTCCACTGAGTGGGAATTCCTGGCAATAATCCTTATTAAAATGATGGTTTATTACTGAACTTCAGCTAGCCGAATATTGAAGAAATCTCATTTTTAGTAGTGTTCCACTTTTTATATAGTACTCTTTCTGCAGGGCATCAGAGGCAGTGGCTCTTTGGCCCAGAACTCTGTTCTTCTCACCTGTTCTCATCATTGCCAGAGAGATCATTCATCATTTATCCAACCTTCTTACAGCTACATATGAGATGATAAAGCTGGATCACAGAGGAGACCACATCCAGGGAGCATAATGGATGGTTGAACAGTGCAGTGCCAATTTCTCTCTCTCTCTCTCTCTCTCTCTCTCTCTCTCTCTCTTCTCTCTCTCTCTCTCTCTCTCTGTTAATATACAGTTATTCTTTGTGAACTGAAATAATTAAAGCAGGGTTTTTTTTTTTTTTATAAAATGATCTCTACTTACACTTCCCTATTAGTCCCACAGGGCTTTATTTTTCTCTTTAAAAAGATTCCCAATTGTGTAAGCATGTGCATTTTTGTAAATGAGTGAAAAGTGCATCATATAAGGAAGGAAATGAAACATTTATTCTCCATGTCCCACTGCCACTGATCACTGTGAATTTGGAATAAGGCTAAACTAGTTCTCTAGCATTTAAGAGAGGAAACATTCTGAGAATATTTCTCATCTTTATGCCCGACAGCATCTTCGTTATTCCTGCTGGTGCTCCACCGGGTTTTGGAATTTTATACAGCACGTTTTGAAATCAATGCATTTTTTTTTTTTTTACTCAAATGCAGACCTGCAATCAAACAGGAGCAGAAATCACCTCAAGCCATACAGAAGCCACAGACCTACTCTTAAATCAAGAAAACACGAAAAACATGCAGCACGGGTAAACATTTATTCATTTGGCAGATGCTTTTTTCATCTGAAGCAATTTACATGATATAATCCTAAGCCTAAAGTTGTTAACAGAGTCGATTAAGTACACATCAAAAGATTTTTGCATTGATGTTCAAGTGCTCATAAAAGATCTGGTTCCTTGGGCACTTCCTGAAGGATGGTTCGGTTTTGAAATGAATTTTTACCCCAGTTGTCACACCCAATTCCCACTCAAAAGCATTTTTTCTAAATTTTTGGATAGAGGAAATCTAGCATCAATAAGTACCTTACAAGACACAAAAAAAGCCACCTTTAAAAATTTCTGATATAAAAAGTTTTAGAGAAGTGATACTATATTGGAGACATGAACTAAATTATGTCTTTTATAGCAGGGGTCTCCAACCTCCGGTCAATTGGTACCGGGACTCACAGATGAATACATAACATATTATTTCAATTTTATTTATCATCTGATTCTAACCAATGTTTTATTTTGGAAAATTACTGGATTCTCTCTATCACATCTGTCTATGACACACTCTTAAAGCATGTCAAGATGCTTGCCTTGGTCACATGTGCTACCTACATCCGCTACCTTCTTAAAGGGGCTTCTCCGGCTGGTAACACATAATAAATTGAAACCCTCAAGCTAGAAAAATGAACAAAAAATAAACACAGTGGATTCACGTCTATTATTATATTCAGAAAATTATAACAACAGATTTTATACTGGTCGTATAATTGTATTTAGTTGTATTTATCCACCACACCTTAAAGGCCAGTCTGTAAAAAAAATTGTCTGACGTTAGACTGGTCCGTGGAAATATTATCTGTCATTCATCCGGTCTGTGGGGCAAAAAAGGTTGGGGACCACTGCTTTATTGGATCTCATCCATTTGATTTATGTGGCACAAAGGGTGCATTTCTTTTACACATAGACATCAGACTAGACTAAATAAAAAGACCAGACCAGACGAAAGATTATGAATAAAAAAAACACTAGTGGTAGTAGATCAAAGAAAAATACAAATACTGTACTTGATGAATAATAAAAAAATTTCTGCTCAAATATTAATAGAGGACAATTCCAAATACTGCTTTCACATTTTTACTTATATAAAAAGTCTACTTGCAGTCTCTTACTCCAAACAAACTCTCAACAGAATGTATTTAGGTTACATATGTAACGTCTCTAGGTTATGACCGTAACCCTAGTTCCCCAAGGGAACGAGACGCTGCGTCGCAGCACTTTGGGACTGCCTTGAGATGTCCACGCTCTGAACTACGTGTAAAATTGAGCTAATAGGCAAGTTGTGACGTCACCGGGGGCGACGTCGTGACAACCAGTAGCTACAAAATGGTAGCGACATTAGCTTCTGCAAAAGAGAGAAGGTAAGCACCGCAGGGATGCAGGGAGTGTGGCTCGGGGATGCAGCATCTCATTCCACTAGGGTAACTTAGAGACGTTGCAATGCTTTGGGTACAAGTGTCCAATCACGCCACATTAACTGTGAGAGCCACACAACCAGCACGTAGAAGAGAGGAGCCCGGAGTGGCTCTGAGGTTGAGGTCATAAAATCTGACAAAGTTCAGCGAGGTGGACCAGCCCGCAGTGTCGCAGATGTCTAAATGAATGGAATGGAATGTTACTCTGAATGGAGTGAGCCTTGACCCCAAGCTAAGCGGGGAGACCAGAGGACTCATAAGACGATGAGATAGCATCCACTACCCACTTGCTGAGAGTCTACTTATTGGCAGGGAATCACTTTCTGTTAGGGCCATAGCGGACAAACAGCTGCTCTGACTTTCTCCACGGACTCGTCTTTTGGAGATAAGTGCCCAGTGCTCACTTCTCGTTCTGCTTCTCCTAGTCGGGGGCTAGAAACAGAGGAGGGCAGAATGCCTGCAGCATGACAGGTCATGAGGGAGCTGTAGGCACCTTAGGTACATACCCAGGTTTTGGGTAGAGAATTGCACTGGTCATGCCAGGGACAAACTCCAGGCAAGACGGAGACAAGGACAGATCCCTGACCCTCTTCAGGGATGAAATTGCCATGAGGAAAGCGGTTTTCACAGACAGGTACCTAAGGGCCACATCGGCCAGGGCCTCAAGCCTCCGGTCACCAGAGGGTGCTTACTCAGCAACTGCCCTGAAGGTGGGCGGGGTAATATAAGCCTTCATGGAAAGAGTGAGAAACAGAGAAAACAGTGTGAAGTCTCCTGAGTCGCAAACAGATCCACCTGGGCTCTGTAAAACCTCTGCCATATCTGCTCCACAACCTGGGAGTAGAGTATCCATTCCCCAGGCCTCGGCCCTTGCCTTGATAGCGCGTCTTCTATCCAATTCTCCAATTCAATTGTCCCTGGATATAAACAGCTCTCAGTGAGAAGAGTTTCCCCTGGGACCACAGGAGGATCTGTCACTCCAGCTTATATAGGGGGCGAGAACAGAGACCCCCCTGTTGGTTTATATACAAGACCACCGTTGTATTGTCCATGTGGACCAACATATGGCGGCCAGTCAGTTCTAGGAGGAAGTGTTTTGGACCCAGAAACATAGCCATCATCTCCAGGCAGTGTATGTGCCATTGACGTGCAGCCTGCTTCACCGACCCTGGCCAGAGCAGCCACTCATGACCGTTCCCTACCCCATGTCATTAGCATTATGTGATGACAAGGAGTTCTCAAGACACCATCCTGGGACAGGAATGTCAGTTCTCTCCACACATCCAAGAATGCAGGTGCCCTAAAGCTCTGAAAGTAGGTGTCCTTCAGGTCTATCATGACAAACCAGTCCTCGGGCTTGATCTGAGACACGACCTCTTTAAGAGTGAGCATCCTGAACCTGAACCTAATGAGTAAATGGTTAAAGAAGCACAGATCTAGGATCCACCATCTTTCTTCGGAACAACGAAATACAAGCTGTACTAGCCTGACACTCTGACCGAGGATGGAACCACTTCAATGGCCCTCTTCCCCAGGAGAGCATGCACCTCCTGTTCCTGGACCAGAGCCTGCTCAGGTCCCACCACGGTGGGACACACCCTGTTGAACCAGGGAGAAGAGGACCCAAATTAAACCAAGTAGCCGCTCTCTATAGTACGCAGGACCCACCGGAACACGTCTGGCAGCCTTCCCTAGGCTGTTAGAAAGTCCCCCAAGGGAACCAGCCTCTTAAAGCTGGCCTCTGACCCTCTTATAGTGGCTGGAGCATTGCCCTGCAGCCATTGAATCCTCCTGAGAGGTGGCGGATCTCCCCTATCTGCAGCGATCTTCAGGGCAAAATTAAAGGGAGTAATCTGCTGGATGGAGGCTGCTCCCTAAAGCACATCTTGTGGCAGGGCTAACAGACCTGTCTCGGGTAACCAAATGGCTAAAGCAGTGCCTTGCAGCCATTAGTGCCTTCTGATAGGCAGCAAGCACATCTTGTAGCAGAGCTAGCGGGCTGGCCTTCTAGTGGTGCTGGGGAGGGATGGGCACAGTAGCATGAGGTGTACACCTCGCTCTAAGATGTAAGCCATCAGGAATTACGAACCACGGCCTGTTTATTAGAAGAAAGGACCACTTTCAGGTCAGCCGGCTTTGTCTTGGGCCTAGAGCTGAGGACCAGGTGGCAATGGTCTCTTTCTTGGCTTCATGATGCCTGGATGGGAGGTACAGCTGGAATGCTGCCGACTGCTTTTTAGACTTCTGAAATTTGTCAACGACCATCGCCGAACAAACCAGGAGAAGCCATCAGAGTGTTTAAAAGCACAGCTCGATCCCTGTCAGGGAGATCTGACAGGGTAAGCCACAGATGCCTTTCAGTGGCTACCAGGGCTGCCATGGACCAACTAACGGCCGGTGCCGTGTGCTTGGTGGCCAATAAGGGTTAGGTCAGCAGCACAACGCAACTTCTTGGGCTTAGAGGAATGATGCTACGATAGGGGAGAGATATCTAGCTAGCATCTCTTCCACACGTGGCATCGTTCTGTAGCCGTACTCCTAAGCCCCAACTACATTCGTGTATAATGAGGTTTGTTGGGAAAAAGTATGCTATATAAAAGTAAGATTTTGCATTTAAATTAAGTCAATAAAAATATTTGATAAAGTACAAAAAGTTACTATAGAAATAAAGTAAAAATACTGCAAACCTATCCAGCATAAAGACTAGCATTTTTGTCCACTGAGTCACAAGATCAGGGCTTATGAAATACATGCCAATGTTCATTCAGAAATAATAGGATCACAAATAAAAAAGATGCAAATGTATCCATGTCTGTTCATTTTCAATGAATTGCCTTTCATGCCAAAATTAATTTTTGTTTTGTCTTTCTTTTTATTATATGACATATCTCTGTAGCATTGGGGACAATTCATGAATTTTAAATTGAAATCTATTCAACTGTATTTATATAGCAATTTTAATAATGAACATCAACCAAAAATCGAATGGCCATTCATTATAGATCCACCATTTTTAAGGTTATCAGCAGTTCACTAATGGACACTCAAGTGGAAAACTGGTCAGCTGTAAGACAATGTAGCAGACTCTTACTATTATTATATTAATTTTAGTCCAAATGCATGGTTCAGTATTTGGCTAAAATGTAGTCACATATGTTTCTTTACTTGGTTTGTTTACATACAAATCACCATTTTGTCAATAAATAGAGTTTGAGCAAAAGGGCTGTGTAATAGTAACATCACTATGATAATCATTTCTTGTAGTTTTAAAGTGGGTCAGGTAGCAAGTCGGTAGATAAGCATTGCAGCTTAATAATAATCCAACTGATAAAATACAAACACTGATCTGCTCAAAATATGTACTATAAATATGTAAACTTTTTAACATTTGACATACTTTCAGTTTATTTCCTCTGCTTGCTTAGCGGCTGAGGGTCAAAAAGCTGGTCAGAAGAAAACTTTATTTTAACTTTATCATCTTGCACTTATTGACATCCCAAGTACAGTATAAACTTTATTGCCCAAGTACAGCTTTTAGGCAGTTTGAAAAAATATTTTTGACTGTTTTGACCTATAACAAAGCAACTGTACTATGAATCAGGGGAAAAGTGACTTTACGTGATAGGTTGGCACAATTGTACTCTGAAGCCTTTGAGGGTTTTGGGGGAATAAAGCAGATACAGTAATTCCTCTTATCATTTCATAACCACAAAGGAAAGGGCCCAGTGGTAGGATTATGACGTTTCATTCAAATTAATCCATTAATTGGATCAACTTTCATTTAGTTTCATTTTAGTTTAGAGTTTTAAGGGCTTTATGTAAGCATGAGTGCTGATAATTCGTGAAACACTCCAGTGTGATCTGTGGATTTCTATGAAACGTTTAACGATAATGAGTTTGATGGGGTTGTGATGTAGTGTGCAATGACTTTGCAGGATGACATGGTTCTGCTTTTTAAGTTGAGCTGGAGATATTGATTCTTTGTTGAAGCTGTGAGAAATTCTGTGGTGCATACCAACACAGGTGTTTTTCAAGAAAGAAGGAGAGAGGTAGCATTAGGAATAATAAGAACAACTGTGTGATAAGCAGTGGTATTTTGTGGCAAGTCCCAATGAGATCATGTAGAGTAAAGCAGTGAGAACCTGGCATGCATCTCAGAGGGCATTATTTCACATCTCAGCCCTCCATAAACCCTAAAGTAAATGTGAGTCTGCGTAATTACAATTATGACCTAATCTTTGTAAAGACTGCTCCACTCACTCGTGGTGAAAAAAAAACCTATACAAGTGAACAAGAATAAAGATAATAAATGATTTGACAACAAAATCTGTCCATTAGGTGCTAATGTTCACTTTGGAAATTAATAATTTTTATTTAGCAAACATATATATATATATATATATATATATATAATTTCTTTTATTATTATTATTATTTTTAGCCAGTTTTACTTGAACCTGCTTTGACAATTAAATTACTTTGGGGAAAAATATGTTTTGTCAGATTTTTCCCTCACACCAATTTTCAATAAAGGCATCAAAATACCAATCATGCTCACATTATCCATTTTTTAAATACTTGCACCTGCATATCAGGAATTCATTCAACGACTTTACATGACTTTATATCTCCACTGGCAGGTTCTATTCAAGAGAATCCCCTGCACTAATCAGAATGGGAACAGCAAGGAAGCATATGAAGAAAGTGAGAGTGTTGAGCTCAGACAGAGCCACCTGGTAGGGAGTCCACTAATCTCTCCTCCCAGTGGAAAACCCTGGCGTTTATGGCACAGCTTTTTCTCTTGTATTTCAGTAAGTGTTTGTCTTCCCTGGGGCCACATTGAAGTCTGGTGAGCACCAACTGTCTTGTAAATCAGAATTTGTGCTGCTAGATGTGGCGGATATTACATTGATGTTATCCTGCAGCAGTTTAAAAAAAAAACGAGTCATAGGAAGCGCGTAATCTGCAAGATGTGCCCGTTTTCATTCTTGTCCCCACCCTCACCTCCAAGTAATGGAACTGAGAAAGAAACAGAGACATGAACTGCTTTAGAGGCTTGCTACAGGTGATTTTAGTACAAAGCCTTTTGTTCTTGCAGCATTGCAGTTCTGAAATGTGCACCTTGTTATTATGGTGCATATTCTCTTGCTCCTGCTATATAAATGACCTCATCATCTATGCCCACTTCAATCAAACATTCTCGAGAATGTCCACTTCTGCACTCATAAACAACCATATTTTCAGTTCAGGCAATTGTTTGTGAGGAAACAGAGACACTGGTTAAAATGTTTTGCTAATCAGGGATTCATCCCTACCATTTATTTCAGACAAGGCACACTTACATGTTTTAAGTACTTAAGAATACCGATGAAGATACTGATAAAGAAATGATTACCTAACTTAACATTCAATAAACGATTTATGATGCCTATCATTGATCGTTGCATTTATAAGGCTGTTGAAAAAAATAATGTTCTAGCATTAAGCAGTGTATTTAATCAGTTGTACCTTGAACCACCTAAAGCAGCATGTACAGTAGGTGCTAATAATTGAGCAGAAAGGAACTCCAAGTGTCTCAGTGCTCGCAGTTGATTACTGCTCCCTCTTAAATGCTTGTTGCACAACACACAAGGACAAGTGGCAACTTGTCAGTGGTGGGATGTGAACTCAGCGTGAAGTCCATCTTAACCACTGGACTTTTGATTGCTGTTTCTTCAGTTTCCCCTCATGATATATTTACACAGAATACAGTATACTAAATGAACTAATTTGATCATTGTAGCGTCAGGCACATGTCATTTAGACTTCATGTCTCAGGAATTTCCTTTTAAACCTTGACATCTGCTTTTCAATCAAAGGATGAGTACCACGGCTTACATTTTTATAGAGAGCTTGTATTCCACAGTGTCATGCCCCTCGGAAGACTGATCACACAAGCCAGTCTCTATACCTTACACACACACACACACACACACACACACACACACACACACACACACACACACACACACACACACACACACACACACCACCCCGAAAGCCAGATAACCCCCTGGCCTCTCTGGTTGAATTCACAGGGACCCTTAAACCATAAAACAATTTAATCTCGATACTCGGCCCCATATACAGACACACACACCAAAAGGGAGCATTCTTTTATTAATTAAATAATAAATAGAATGTCACACTTCACATGACACAATAATAATATGTATATGTATATACATAAGTTATACCTTAAATACTGGTCCCGGTACATTGTACATCTGTTTTCATGCTGTCTTTTCTTTTAAGGCTTGATGTCTAAGTCGACATAAAATTATCCTATAAAATATTCCTAACCAGGGGTCATTTTATATACCTGAATATAACATTGTATTAACACAGTTATACTTTAAATATTGGTATGTTAATAGTATGTTAAATGTTAACTGGTATGTACTGTACCTCTGTGTTAATGCTGTCCTTGCTTTCCATGTTTAATATCAAAACAATTCCAAAATTATCTGTTGTTTATTTTGCAAACAATGGTGCATTTCATTTGATCATGAAATGTACCATACTGCCTTGATACACTTTGGGTAAAACTTTAAGTTCTCCAAAGCAAATATAAGCCGGAAACCATGCCCACAAACACATGAACAAAGGGAGTTTCAACCTCCAAAATTTTAGACCATAGCATTGTCTATTCCCCCAAAGATAGGTGGGTTTCAGGACCTTTAAAACATCTTTAACCCAACTAATCAATTGTCAGTCAAGCAAAGCAAGCTCACTCACTCGGCTCGACCAGAAAGGCTCGGAAGGCCTTCCATTTGAGATCTTCCACCAAGCTTTATCTTCAAGAACAACAACTGCTCTGATCTTCAGGAGAACCTGGAAGAACATCTGACTCCATCCTAATTGACTCTTCAAAGATCTTTTTGTCGCATCCGGACTTTTGTGCAACAAGCCAATGCAAGTAACCCGTTTACCAACCAATTTAGATGCGTATTTAAGTGTGAACCCCTTTATTGAATCTTAAGGTGAATTTAAACTTCTGTGATGATTTCTCATTTAGGATGTGATTAATTTTGAAAATCAGGCTTGCCATTCCTTTCCTTTCTTTCTCTTCTTTCTTCTTTTCCTCTCTTCCTCTTTTTCCTATTTTTAACTTTTTTCTATATAGTTATTTTCATTTTTATTTTCTTTATTTCCTTTTGTCTGTTTGTGTAGTTAGTTTAATGTTGTGTTTGTCTCATTCATTAAACGCTGTATTTTTCATAAGTGATTGTCTCTGAGTGCCGCTCACATTTCAAGGTTCCTGCAACATTCGATCTGAACTACATGCTTTATTAATTGTACGGTATAAAGTAAAGGGGGGTGCGCCTTTCTCGGCCGGGGAAATACTTCTTTTATTGAATTAATAAAAGATTATACTGGACGAACAGACCAAATAAGTGTAACGATAATTCCATTACCGTCAATTCAACTTAATTTAAATATTTAGGAGTAACTATAACCCGTTATAATTACTTATAAATATTCCCTTTTCTTAGCTAGCTAAACTCGCTACATATAATAGTGGAGAATGCGGGCAAACTGTTATTCAAACTTTATACTCATTGTATATTTGTCAATGGTTTTTCCGTCTTCTCTCCCATTCGCTACATCATTAACTCTAGAAGACGTCCAGATTAACTGTATTTTTGTGATATTTCTGTTCGTCATTATGACATTGTAAACAAGACAATTATTACAGCGGCTCTGTTCTAACCTGGTATTTTTATCTATAGTTAAAATTCACCTTTTCTGCACAAACATAATTATTTATTCTATTCCCCAGTTTTAATTCTCATTATTCTCAAGCACCCTTATGTCCTTTATAATATTTTGATCGTATGGCTGGGACCAATGTTCATAAATAAAAGAAATGATAAAAGACGGATATAGTTGTTTATCCATTTATTTTTAGTGGTGGACATTAAGGAAGTAAATGTAATATGTTACTGTTCTTAAGTAGCTTTTTAATGAATCTGTACTTTACTGAAGTATTTCCATTTGGGGAGACTTTTACTTTACTTTTACTTTCAAAGTCTTGCCACAACACCTGTGGACTTATTTTTTAAGTAGTCAAAGAGAAGGTTTTGAGTTCATGATCATTACTTGATCATACTTTTACTCAAGTGAAAGTTTAAATGGAGCACTTTTACTTTTACTGGAGCAATTTCTTACTGAGTGCATCTTTACTTTAACTCAAGAACATGGTTTGTGTAATTCATCCAACACTGGTTATTTTATTCTTAACCTAGTGATGAAAGCGGTAGAAGAATGCTGAGGATAGAGGTGCCAGGCAGGAGAAAAATAGGAAGGCCAAAGATGAGGTTTATGGATGTGGTGAGGGAAGACATGCAGATGTAGAGGACAGAGGTGTATGAAGATGGATGATCTGCTGTGGTGACCCCTAACAGGTATGTATGTGAAATAAAGTTTTTATGTAAAATTAAAATATAGAAACAATAATCTACATGAGAAAATTAAAAAGTGCAAAAAAAAAAGGGTTGTTTTACATATAATTTATTTCACATTTATTTTCACAATCACATTCTGTGCATGTGGAAATGATTTTGAATTTAAAATGATATGGTGTGCATGTAAAAATAAAGAATATGTAAAACAAAAAAGAAAATACTTATAAAACACATGGTAAAACAATAAAAATAAAAAAATACTTACAAATAAAAGGCAAATTAAATGTAAAACATAATGTCATATGATCCCACTGAAAATAATGTAAAGAAAAAAAATCACACGAAAATAAACGATCACCCTCCCTTCCCAACTAATAACTGACTGCTCTGACTTTTTGACCTGCTCAGAACATTGCTCTGCCTCCCCTGTCCCGTTGAGGACATTGCCTTGCCTCCTGCTATATAGAGGGCATTAGGGCAGAGCCTGTATTCCCATTGGGCAACACTCCATATCCTTGCCCCACCCTAAACACTACTGTGCCTCTTGAATTTACTGCAGAAATTGCTCTACCACGCTTTGCCATTCATGCTCTGCCATGTAGCATTGCTCAGCAGCTTCAGAGGAAAGTGCTATCTATCTAATGTGGGTAGCTGAGGTGCTCCCATCGGTGAACCAATAGGAAACACTCAAGCTGGAGCAATTTCTTTTTTAAAGCTGCTGGCCAATACATTTACATATCACAGTATAAAGTCTTGGTCTTTTGTTTGTTGTCATATGCTTGTCCATTCTCCCAGTTTGTCATTTATATTCCACTATAAATGGAACTAAAGTTTCTATGTTGAATTTATAAAAGTTCATATACTGAATAATCCTGTGATTACTGACATTTGAAGGTCATGTCACTTTTCTCATAGACTGAAGTTAAAAAGGCCAGCAGCATTTGTATACGTCACATCGTTTTCTCGTCTCTTAGCAGATAAACAAGGAGAGCTTTAGCTGCAAGAGCTGAGAGAGCATTGTGGGGTTGTTTATGACAGCTGGAGGGGACGATTTACTCAAATATTTGATCAGTAAGAAGGTAGAATACAACTCAATTTAAATAAGCAAGTGAAGAAGTAAACAGTGCAGTAACGGAGGATCGGCGATAAGGCGGCATTGCTGTGCTCTCACAGCTCTACGGCTAAATAACGCACTAGAGCAATTTGATTTCAGAAGCATATCTGATGAAATGTCATTAGAGATTAATAACTTATATTACCTCTGTGACAATAACGGTTATAGCCGAGATGTCCTGGGGAAGCAAAAATGACACAAAGCCACAATCTCTTCATGCCAAACCCTCTTGCTGAAATAAGTGTGTGGGAAGCAATAGTGCTAACATTCTACTGCCTATAGAAAACAAATGCTTAAATATCTTATATAATACATTATAAATAATAAATACATACAAATCTACAGCGCAAAGTCTGAGCAGCTATTACACTTGAGTGGTGAGAATAAAAGTACCATAATAACAGTAAATTCCTTTGAGAGTGCTGTGGAGTTTCTGCTCATTATGATCGTGCTGTGTGAAGTGTTTAGCGTTCAACACTGCCAGCAACATCTGAATAATAATAATAATAATAAAAATAATAATAACTACAACAACAATACTTCAGAATCTGGTCAAAGTCAAAACTAATTTATCAGCGGTTTGTAAATGGTGCTCTAGAGTCCTGATGAGGCTGTGGGTAAATGTAAAGGAGGGGAGAGCAAAACAGAAAGTAGTACAAAAATAATGAAATGGAGGAAAGTATATCAGCTGGTTTGTTTGCTTGCTGGCAAGCCTGTGTCTTTGATTGTTTGTTTGCTTATTTCCTTGTCTGTTTAGATATGTGTTTGCTTTATTTGTTTATTTGCTTGTTAAGTTGTTTGTTTGCATGTTTTAGTTGTTAGTTGTGTCACGGAACACCAGACGGCAGAAACAAGGTGTAGTTTATTGATCTTTGAATAGACAAACAAAGTAGAACTGGAGTACAGTAAATGATAAAAGCGTCACGAGAAGCATAACGAAGAACACAGGAACACACAGGATCAGTAGGAAGTCTGGATGATCTACGGTAGGTACACGGTAGATCGGACGGCGAGTGAAGGGAGAGAGTGTTGAGAGTTTGAGGGGGGCGGGGCTGGTGGTTCTCTGACAAGTTGGTTGCTTGTCTGTTAATTTGTTTGCTTACTTGTTTAGGTGGTTGATTGCTAATTTCAGTTATTATTTGTTTGATGTCTGTTTAGTTGTTTGTTGCTTGTTTAGGTGGTTGCTTGTTTGCGTGTCTGGTGATTTGTTTGCTTGCTTGCTTAGGTGGTTGTTTGTTTGTTTTATTTGTTGTTTGTTAGCTTGTTACAGTTGTTTGTTTATTTGCCGCTTTAGTTGTTTGTTTGCTTGTTTGGGTGGTTGCTTGATTGAAGTTATTAAGTGAGAAAATAATATTTGATTTGATCATTAAAGCAAACTTGTTTTAACTGTAGACAACCAACTGTCTTTCTATCAATGCTAATCTACCATGCTCATGTCTATTTTTTTCTTTACAATCTTAGGTCGCTTAGGTGCTTGTTAAATCCCTTGTCTTTTTAAGACGTGACTCTTGTTGCTTGTTCCTGGCAGGTCTTCATCTGAAAGACATTTGACTGCTGCAACTGATCCAGAATGCAGCCACACAAATTGTTATCATTTTCCCTACGTTATCCCACACCACCTCACTGCTACGTTACCTCCACTGGCTTCCTCTAATAGCTCACATCAGATTTAACAGTGATGCTTGCCTATAAAGCCAAACATGCTCCTACACCCCTACCACTTACAACTTATTTCACTTTGCAATGCACCACACTCCCTCAAAATCTCAACCACTGCCTGACAGGTCCTACCATCTCTCAAGATACTCTTCTCTGTTCTGTCTCTGAACTGGTGGAGTAGGCACTTGATGTCTAAAGAGCTGAGTCACTATTTGTGTAACAATGTCTGAAGACCTATATTCTTAAATAATCACTTATTCTGGATAAGGCATCTTTGACAAGTGCCTTAAATGTAAATGCAAATTAAATTAATGTTTAGATTAATTAATATTTTTTGATAAATGTATTTTTATGACCCAAGTCATACAACATTGTGGGTTTTTTTTTCTGGCTTCATGTATTATGAATATGTTTTAGCCCTTTAATTTTTGAAGCTCTTCTGAGGCACAGGAAAATACCTTAGAATTAAAACTGGGGAATGGAGCAATAATCTGAGGCCTCCAGGGATTTTCTATTGACCATGGGGCTGGTCCTTTATTTCAGTATGACTTTAGTAAATAGCAGCACATTACATTGCAGATGATGTTTTGCTGAAACACTGGTTTATTCATTTTTACCGCCGCTGATGGCACGGGTTCTCCCGTGAGAGCTGTCCTGAGAATTGATTTCTGATGATCCATGATTCACCTCCCTGAAGTCCCGCTTCTCCGGCACTCCAGCAAATCAAGTTAAAGGCCCTGTCTGACAGCTCCTCACAGCGCACTCCATATAAACAACCATTATTTCTTCAGAAAGCTCTTTTTTTTGTCTCACCGCCGGTTCAAAGGGAGCTGGGCTCTCCAAAGACAAGCTGGAGTTCACAAACACTTCCAGAGAACCTTTGAAAGCGATGAGATGGGATGTGGGGAGAGAGCGGAGCTCCTTGTGCTGGTGCTGAGAAACGTTTAGAAGTCTTTAACATGTTGTCATGTCTCATCTTCTGCACTAAACGCTGGGAAAATTCACGCCGACATTTTTGGGTAATAACTTTCCTCAATGTTCATATAGTGATTTGTGTAATGCTGGGATTATCATTTAATTCTTCTTTTTTATTAGCAAATATATGACATTTATGGCTGATTATTGCATTTTATGTTTTTTATTCTGAGCTCTAAACATCAAAATAATTTAAACTTTGTTGGTTCAATAGTTATATTATAGATAGATAGATAGATAGATAGATAGATAGATAGATAGATAGATAGATAGATAGATAGATAGATAGATGGTGGGGGAGAATTAAAAAGAAACTATTAAATAAAAATTAACATCTAATTGCTACATTTAAAATTCACCTTTAATTAAAAAAAATTACTCTTTTAAAAGATTTTGAAGTAAAAAAAAAAAATATATATATATATACAGCTTGTTAGCTAGCTAGTTGGAAAGTCTATCTATATCTGTATATATTTGAACGCTTGTTGCCAAAGTGTTATATAACATTGGCCTTTATGAAAATGAAAAGTTGTTCTCTAATACCACGATAATCCCAGAACGTTCCTAAACAAATCCCAGGTCTAATAATCGTAATGATACTTTGCATGTTTTATTTCCTTTATGAAGAAGCAGAGTTACATTTACAGCCTACACATGAGGGAACATCTTTAGATTAACAGTGTCTGTGTTACCCGTAAGGCCAGTTTGATTACAGCATGGCCATGTGAAATGAAGCCAGGTTCACAGTATATGACTTCGGGGTTTAGGCGAGCCTTGGATTCCCCCCGGCTGAAGATGTGCACTGCGTTTGTGATGGATATTTGGTGTAAAAATAGTGCAGTTTTTTATATTTTGACACCATCATTCCCCATCAAACGAGCTGAAAAATGGAGGCCATCTGCAGCGGCCATGCCGGAGAGAGATTACACTTCATAAAGCAGAGCAGTGAGGTGGATTTCCTCCACACCTGTATAGATTTTCCACTATATCACTGATAGATTGCACTAATATCATCGCAATTAAGGCTTTTCAGGCAAGTTTTATTAATAGTTCTTTTCTGTTTTCCTTTGCAGAAATCCCTCACCAATTTCGAATCCTTTTTTACTTACACAAGATTTAGTAATATATTAAATCTTTTTCCATTTTAATATTTAATTTTATCAATCAATTCAAAACATATCATGTGAAAGTCAAATAATATAAGGATTTTTTTTTGTTAGGAATCTATAAACATGCCTAAGTATCAAGTATCATGATTTTCATTCTATATTGTTATTTTTTGATCATTTTTTATTGGCAGCATACTTATGTGTTTATAATTAGTCGTGACTAATCCTGTGGCTATATGCTGATTTAATATGACTCGAGTTTTTAAATACATGGGAATTTTTCAAAAATATCTCTTCAGGCATGACAACTCTTCTACATTCGTTCTCAGGGTAAAAAACAACAACAGCTTTAAGTTTGAGTTTAAAACTTTTATTTTACCAGCAGAATCCTTGCAGTTGGAAAATGCCTTCTGGAAAAATACACTTTATTTTCCACCCATCCCCCATCACCAATACAAAGTAGGCACAGAGCAATGAGGATACTCATATTGAGAATTCAGTATACAGTGTTGTCAAACAGTGTTAAGAGGGGGGAAAAATGTTTGGGGATATAAGCAGGGAGCAATGCAGTACAGTGAATGCAGCACATTTCTAGCCGCCATTATAGAAAATGTATTCAGAAGCATTGCATTCCTGAACGTTCTACTGCCCTGTTGTTGTAGGGAGAACTGTCATGGACGAATGGGAATCAAGCAAATAAATATATTAAAAACAGATTATAGGAGCATGATGTAATGCGTGAGGTGTACACACTCTGCTTGTCTGTAATACATCGACACCATGCGTGAAGCAAAAACGTGCAAAAATCCATATTTGCTAATGGTGCGTGGCAGCAGGAGCTCAATGACAGTCAGTCCTGCAGCGCTGTTTATGTGAGACTTGTTTATGCATGTGTGTGTGCTTGTGTCTGGTGTGTGAGTATGTGTGTGTGTGTCATTCCCTCCTGATCTTGCACCTTAGGGCCTTTGACCAACATGCAGTTTGTTTTTGTGAGCACCGTCTGTGTGTCCGGCGGAGGCAAAACACATGCCAGGAAAACCATATGGCACTGCTGACACGGCAGCCATCTTGAACATCGCTACAGACTTGGACAAGCTAATGACAGAGCTAGCCATGCAAACTCTGAAAGCAATCAAGCCATGCACTTTTATAAAAAAATAAAAACAAAAAATAAAATAAAAGCTAATGTTCCTGACACAAGTGTTTATTCTTGTGCAAACTGCATGCAGTTTAAAAAAGGCTACAAAAATAGATTATGCATCTTTCATTAAAGTAATTTACTACAACTGTAATAGAAGTGGGCTAAAGCTAATGGAAAATCTTCCCAACTGTTGACCGCAGAACCATAAAAATGCATATGACTAAAGATGATATGCGCATTCAAGGATTGAATACACCTGTTTATAAAGCTCCTTTTTAAGGTACAAGATAATACTGTTATAGATGGTATGTGATTACACTTCTAGTTGTCTTTGTGGAACTACAACTGGAAAGACATTTCAAAGCCTATATTTAGTATAGAATGTTTAATTAAATGAAACTATAATGCATTCTTTATAATCATAATTATATTCATAGATGTGAAAGTATATTCTGAATGCTTGTTTTTTAAATTCGGTTACTTATAGCATTTAACATATTTCACAATAATGAACTAGAGTACCTTCTCTCTTTAACCTGACAGAATGGGCGTGAAATAATAATAGGTGAGATAATAAAGTGGAGCTAAAGATCGAGTTGATACTAATGTAAGATGTATTAAATAAATGGGTGAAGCTTTTACACTGCTAGATTGATATCAGACAGTTTAAAACACCTATTGTAAATCAAAACACAATATTTTTTCTTTTTCTTTTTTTTTTTCTTTTTTGTTGTTTACTCATATTCTTTGGGAATTTGAATAGTAATAACTTATTTAAAGTTCTCCAAATTATAAGGCTAATCCATACTTCTGATACAACAGAAAGTTTTCACCTTTAAATATTGTTCTCTACAATTCTCAATAATTGTCTATTTCTAAATTTGTAGAAAAAAACACATGGATATGAAGGTTAGGCAGTGGCGGGCCGTGCATTTGGTAACTGAGCCTTTAGTAGGGGGCATTTACCCAACTTAATCCACCTCTTAATACAACCACTATAACGTTGCGATTATAGAAACCATCAATACTATACAAAAACGCAATATAACCACATGTGGCATTAGAGAGAGAGAGGCATTTCACATATGGAGGGTGAATAAAGCAAGAAACCCAGTTAAGACAACTCTAAACCTCTACTGTGTCACCTACATCATCTGAAGCAGTTCAGAATCAATCTTTGTGTAATAACATAACAAAACATAAAAAATGTAAGTAAAATACAAGCTATTCACCAGAGATGCAGGGTCATAATTTGCACTGCCCTCAGAGGCTGTAAGCCAGTGGTACCGCTCGTATTTACTGGTCTGGAAGCATCAACAAAAGCTTCGAGGTTGGCCAACATCTCCTCACAATGTCTAGCTTAAATAAATAAATTATAATTATACAATTACAATTTAATGTAACAAATATTAGAATTTGGGTTGTAAATGTAGGTCAGTGACCAGTAAATGCAGAAAAGGATTTGCTGGCCCTGACCACCTGCCACTGGGGTTCCTTCCCAAACTGTTCCTACTAAATCCTGGTATGCTGTAGCACTACAGATGTTCTCCTCGCCATCTTTGGAATGTCATCTGAGGACAATTCCTCTGTGCACAAAGCTAACTCTATGAAAAACACGTTTGGGAGGAAGTGGAACTAGAGCATCCTCACATAAAATTGATACTTAGCCTCACTATTGCTTTTGCAGCTGAATGAACACAAACCCACACAGTCTTACATATATAGTTGAGAGTCTTCAGAGAAGAGTAGAGATTATTCTTGCAGCAAAGAGTCAAGAAAAAAGGGAATAGATCTCAACGGAAATTTTACCATTAACATATTTGCGATATGCGATTGTTAGGAGTGCACAAACATTAGTCTATATGTAGGTCCTTCGGGATTCCCACTTGACTGAAAAGTTGCATTAGCTCCATGCCGATGTTCTTCGTTGTGGTCTTTCTTAGTGGGACCGCTTCTGGGTGGTGAATGGTATAGTCCAACATGACGAGGATATATTTGTGTCCTCTCACAGATTTCAAAAGCGGACCCACCAGGTCCATGCCGAGCCTTTCGAATCGAACCCCTATGATCGGGAGTGGTATGTGGGGGGCGAGGGGTGACTTGTTGGGTGTGGTGTGTTGATACTTGGGGCAGCTTTGGCAGAAGCGCCGTACTTTTGCCTCCATTCCTGGCCAATGGCTCCTATCTCTTATCCAGCATGTTCCTTGGCCCCAAGTGATGGATTTCTGCTTCTGGAACCCCAGCCATTGTCTGCCCAAGAGTAGAGGTAGGTTAGGAAACAAATCGATTATTAACGGCCACTCACCTTTGCTCTTCGCCACCCAGACCCTGACAGTGGACACCTTGTGTACGTCTCCGTGCACGTCTCTGTGCACACATGCTACTGGAATAGTTCCCTTTCTTTGGTCCCTCTGGCTATGACTTTATTGTCAAAGTCTAGCAATGCTTCGGTGATTTTTCCATCCAGCCTTACACTGAGGGCCGGTGTCTAGGACTGTGAAGGCGTGTGCATGGTGCACCCAGCCAGCCATGGTTCTCTAAACAGGGGTGCCGGCCCCACTCCTGGATCGGTGGGCATGGGCTCGTCCCTTTAGCACCCTGGTGTCAGCACTGCTGGTCCTGCGTCCTTGCCGGTCACTGTTCTAGTCTTGTTGCGCATGAACTTGGCATGGCTGGTAATGGGCTATTTTTTCTTTCAGGCTTACTGTAGATAGCCCCTGTCGCTGCTTCCTGTAAAGAAAGGGCAAGACATTCTGTGCATTAGTCGGGAGCCAGACATTCTCCAACCTGTGTTCCTTTGTGGCTCCTTTTATACTCTTCAGTCTCCATGATAAGGGTGAAGAGTTGGGGATCTCCTTATTCGGTTCCAGCCGTGCCTTGTTATGCCGCTCCACCTCCTGCCATGTGCAGAATTTGCCTTGCAAAAATATTAATTTTAAACTGATGTTACATTAAACATTGACATTTGCTCTATAATATTAACAATTTCAATAAAATAATATAAATTCTATATATAAATATATATATTTTTTAAATCCCAATAAACATTTTACTACACATTTGTATTAAAGCCATAAGGCAAGTGTGGCAATCCATGAGCCAGATTAGCATTGTGTAATTGACCCTTTTTGATTTCGGAACTGGGATTGGTCAGAAGGTGTGGATTAATTTTATAGATCAGCAGCTCTTGCATAATAAATAATATTTGCATAATAATAAATCAGAGGTTCATATAATACACTCATTCTAATATGTTATTGTTTCTATAATAACATATCTTTCATAGATACTTGTACAATGGATGGATTCTCTGGATATATCTATCTGCAGCGCATAGCACGTACCTGCTCATAGCAATAAAGACTTATTAACCTGCATGATTGTGAAGTCATGTAGTCTTTGTTCAAAATTATGTTCTGTCTCCACACATGTATTGTCAGTTTTAATCTATCTATCTATCTATCTATCTATCTATCTATCTATCTATCTATCTATCTATCTATACTGTATATATATAAATAAATATATATATATAT
>MU527382.1:457400-479365 GCA_024362625.1 Silurus asotus
TCAGGGATTCTGCTGTACGGACATCTAGGGGAAGTTCATTCCACCACCTCGGTGCCAGAACAGAGAAGAGCCTTGAAGTATACTTACCTCTCATTCTGAGAGAAGGTGGTACCAGTCGAGCAGTGCTGGAGGATCTCAGACAGTGTGGTGCAGTGTGAGATGTGATGAGGTCACTGAGGTAAGATGGTGCTGGTCCATTTTTGGCCTTGTAGGCAAGCATCTGTGTTTTGAATCTGATACGTGCAGATACTGGAAGCCAGTGCAGGGAGGGCAGCAGTGGGGTGGTGTGGGAGAACTTGGGCTGATTGAACACAAGTCGTGCAGCTGCGTTTTGGATCATTTGCAGTGGACGAATAGCGTTCAGTGGAAGACCTGCCATCAGAGAGTTGCAGTCGTCGAGTCTTGAAATGACAAGAGACTGAACAAGCACCTGGGCAGCCTGTGTGGACAGAAATAATAATAATAATAATAATAATAATAATAATAATAATAATAATAATAAGTAATGGCTACTGGAAACAAGTGTGCCTTTAACATAACATGCCAGCTTTTTTCGGGTTTAATCATAAATTCAGTCTGATTCAGGTGGCTTTATTATTGCCCTAGCAACAGCTCAAACATTATAAGTGCTATGCCTTGACAAAAAAATAAAAAAAAGTAAAAACATTTAAAAAATAAAAATCTATTTCAAAGATCACACAAATGACTCTGTCTACCTAAAAAATCATTGTATTAAATTGAAATATACCTGTCTTTCAGATCTCAGATATGAAATATGATTTACAAGGCCATTACCAATTGGTCTCAAGACACCAGTCTGTGTCGAGACAGACAAATTGTAATGTCACTGGTTGAGAAAGATTGACAGCTGTGTGTAATGCATTGGCTTTCAACCGAATAATGAAAAAGCACCTTGTAACATTAATGATGTTTTCATTATTGTTACAGTAAATGTAAAAGTTTTCAGTAAATTGTATTTCTGGTCAAACTACAAAAAATTTTTTTTTCACCAAGTCTGGTGTGTTGTTTAATCCATGTAACAGTTAAATCATTATTGCTTAATATTTCCAAATTTTAAAATAGTTGTTAGTTCAGAATTTCAAATTGCAATAGGTAAGAAGATTTTTTTTTTCTAACAGCAGCTGACAGTATGTATATTTAATACACTTGTTTAATACACTCTGTACATTCCTGTAGTAACATACTATTCACAGGGACATGTACAGCATACACTTCATACACATCCTTGGTATATTGGCACTTCTTTGAAGTAAGCAGATGTTGAATGATGTTAATGGGGGAAGTGGTGGCTCAAATGGATTACTGATCGGAAGTTCAGGGCTCAAATCCCAGCACTGCCAAGTTGCCATTGTTGGGCCGAGAGCAATGTGTCCAGGGGTGCAGGATCATTGCTGACCTTGTGTTTTGACCTCAGCTTCCTAATGAGCTGGTATATGCAAAGAATGAACTTCACCATATGATGTTACAGGATGCAGAAAAACATAGTTCATGGTTATGTTACATCTAGATTAAGCTATTGTAATGCTTCACTGTCTGGATGTTCTTGTGTGTAGATAAATAAACTTTAATTAGTCCAAAATGCAGCCGCAAGAGTCCTTACCAGAACCAGGAAATATGACCATATCACTCCTGTTGTAAACAGTTTATACTGACTCCCAATCAAATCTCGAATTGATTACAAAACTCTATTATTATGTATAAAGGACTGAATCATGTATAAGAATCTGCTAGATTATCTGTTAGATTATTATCCACCACACCTATTTTCATCAAATGTTACAGGCTATTTGTGGTTGTTCAAATAATGAAGACTACAGCAGGGGGCAGAGCTTTCTCTTATAATGCCCCAGTTTGGCAGAGGTTCACAAGCGGAGGGCAAACCCGGACGGAATGAGCGGTATAATCTACACCTGTTGCTGATGAGACTAATCAGTGCGCACTGTTCCAGTCTGGCAATGGCAATAAAAAGGAGAAAGACACCATCTTGGGGGGGTGGTGGTGGTGGTGGGCGGTGGGGACACCAAGCAGAGGAGAGCAGAAGTGTTGCCAGACAGTGACTGAGCACGGGGTGCCGCGAGAAGAAGACACGACATGACATGGGTCTATGACTTTTGTTATAATTGGAAGTATGCAAATAAAAAATTCCGTTTCCAGTTCAACAGTAATTGAATGGTGTAGACCTTATTTTTCCCTTACTTATGTAAAACTTTCCAAGTTATCAAATGCAGAAATGGTCACAGCCAACAGTTCGGAACTCAGACACAGTTTTAGAGTTCAAGTCGAGGCAGAAAATAAATTTGTTTAGTCAAGCCTTTTGACAGTAGGTTTTTCTTAGGTAAAAGAGCAGATCTGAATCAGAATCAGAATCAGGTTTATTGGCCAAGTGTGTTGACACACACAAGGAATTTGGTTTCAGCTGTTTGTTACTTTCAAAAGTACAGACATAAATAAAAAACCTATACATGACAAAACAGACACAACAAGACAAAACATACTTTCAAGACAATACAGACATACAGACAATATGAGACAGTATAGACGGTGTGGGTAATAAATAGGGGTACAGACCAGTAATGTACATAAAGTGTGGGAGTGCATGGTAGTGCAAATGACAGTATTGTGTGTCAGGTATGATGAGAGAGTTTACTATAAAACTTTGTACAGTATATAGAAGCAATAGTGTGTGTAACATATACAGATAATGTGATGAGTTAGAGTTCTGTACAGTACTCATAGATATGAGCAGGGAATATAATTATGGTCAGTTGTTAGTGAGGGTGATTGCTTGGGGAAAGAAACTGTTCCTGTGCCTGGCAGTCTTATACATACAATGCTTTCCACAGAAGTATTTTGGCACATCAATATTTTAAAGAAAACAATTGGTTTAAAACATAATTATATTCCAATAACATTATATGCACAACTGTTTGTAGACACCTGACTATATAATTGCTATGTGCTTTTTGAACATCCTATTCTACGTTTAGTCGTCATTTGCTTTAGAATAACCTTCTCTCTTCTGGGAAGATTTCAAAAGCACTAGATTTTGAAGTGTGCTTGAGGATATTCTGCCACCAGTGATTTAGTGAAGTCAGGTACTGATGAAGAATGAAGAGGTCTGGTCTGAAGTCAGCATAACATTTTTTTAGAGTGTGGGTTGAGACCAGGACCACTTAATATTTAAAGTTTAAGTTAAGGGAAAATGTAACGCGACTGCATCTAAAGACATCCAATGCATATGTGTAAAAAATTACATATAGCTAAAAAGTCACATACTTTTGGCCATAAGGTGTATTTCTAATGCTTTTCTAGGGGTGCCAATTATTTTTATTTAAATATTAATTATTATCTGAGTGTGTATAAGCTAAAATGAAAAGGGAAAACAATGTACAAGAATCGTTCAGACCACTTTTTATATATTACGTTTAATATTAAAGTGTAAAGCGAGGCGAGGTGTTTAGCGGGTTGACATTTTTCTCTAGTCACTGTGTACACCGTACATCAACGTGTCAAACTTTCTCACTTTTGGCCAGTTTGGAATGCATTGTGATCAGCTTGGTGATACATTCCCTGACATTGTGACATGTACTCATGTTTTGAAATCAGTATGTGTTTGATTTGCCTCCTTTTGTGCCGTGCGTAATGAAACAGACTCGCTCGTGTTTTGGCAGCACTCATTTTTTTGGGGTGGGAAATTGAGCTTTATGTTTGTTTCGGTGTGTCAAAAGTTAATTACGGTGAAAAAGCACTGAGGGACGAAATTAATGAGAAGAGCGTCGCTTTGTTTTCTGTTAGCTGCCGTTCCCGATTGTTTGTGTCTCCAGTGTTTGGGAAGTTTTGTTATTGAGGGCAGCAGGTTTTGTTGATGTTGATGACTGTTTCCTGTCTTTTGCTCAATAACAGATGAGCTGTTATTTTTTTATATATTTTTTTCTTCTCGAGCTGCACAGGTGAGATTTACAGATGATGCTCTAATTTTCAGCCCAGACAAACACCTGCACATGGGAACGATAGGAACATCATTTTTTTTTTACTCTGATCAATGGCATGCCACTCTAAAAGGAAAACAAAGAAACAAAGGATAATGTTGTCCTTATCCCAAATGCCAACATTTGTTCATTGTTAATTGTCTTGCTAAAACAGCAGCCATTTTAGGAAACATCTTAAGTGGTAAAAAAAAAAACTTTCAAATGGACTCATAGGGGCAATAATCTGCATGAACAGATCTGTATAATAATTTGTATGTGTATTTGTGTCGGGTTTGCAGACCACGAGCCGGAAGCGGGAGTAGCTCGATCATGTTTATTATGAACACAGAGCACAACACAGAGTCAGGGAGAGTTACAAACCACTGTCAGGAAAGTACAACACACGAGTATAATCCACACCGAAGGTATAATCCACGGAATGAAGAGTAATCCACGGAACCAGCGGGGAATGCTGGCAGTGTTGAGTTAGGTCTGTGTCCGTAGCCATTGGGTTGGTCCGACACGAGTAAGGTAAGAACAGAGGCTTTTATAGGGGATTGGTAACGAGCGACACCTGCCCTCGTTAATGCCGGGAGCGGCAGAACAAGGCAGTGTGACTGCTACCGAGGGGGGCATGGCAGGTGGATCCCTGACAATTTGCAATGCATCACAGTGTTATTATCTGTATTCGACACTGTTTGATACTCAGTGTACTCTATATGGACCAACGTATGTGGACACCTGACCATAAAATGTGTTATGTGCTTCCTAAACATTCTATTCGATATTTACTGTAGTCTTTATTTGTAAGGGTATTGATACTGATGAGGAGGGCTGGGGTGGAGTCAGTGTTCCAATTCATCCTCAAGGTGTTCAGTAGGCTTAATGTCAGAGCTCTAAAGCAGTCCACTCAAGATCTTCCACACCAACCCATGTAAATATGTTCATAGGGTGGGATTTATGCCACAGGAGACTGTCATGCTGTCATCCTTGTTCAAGTGAAGGGAAAATGTAATGCTATTACAGGCAAATACATTTTATACAATTGTGTTCTTTTATCTTTACAAAATTCAGTATCAATGTCAATATTAATGATTAATAATTTATTCATTTATGACTGATTGATTAGCTGATTAAGGATTAAGCCTACCACTACATCAATGTCTTATAGCTATTCCTGCTACAAATTGCAAAGTCCAATTTAACAAATTCATTTTAAATATCCCAAGTAATGGGTAAGAAATAGCGGTCAAAATATCTCAACAGAGACATCTTCAGGTCAATGACCTAAAACTATGTAGCATAGTTTATGCCAGTGACAGTCCATGCATTTCACACTTAGGCCTTCAGTGCTGTCCTATTTGAATTAATCTACCTTATAATACCATCATTATGATGCAGTAGCCCATGTGTTCTGTGAAGTGCTTACAACAATCACCATTTATTTATTTATTTTTTTGCCAAACTTGAAAAAAAAAATATATATATATTAATGCTGTCTCAAATACATACATGCATCATTACAAAACTTGGTAAATATTTTGGAATTATGATTTGAATATGCTTTAATTAAGTTTCATGATTACACCAACTTGGTTTGTCAAGAATGTGCACTTCCTGCTGACCATCAGACATTTTCAATTTTAAACTAACCTCAACAAAGAATTGTTGCTATTCCATACAGTTTGCCCATAATGTGAAAACACTCCTAGCGGTAAAGATGCCAAACAGGAAGTCAGACTGTATGTCATTGACTTTGCACACAGGACAAAGATCTGTGGCCTATGACCTGAGGCAAGTAGCAATCACGATCACAGTTCAAAGTAGCAACAGTCCACAATATGGGTCACAGCAGTGGTGGCAGCTGCAGCAGTAATACCACACTGCTGTCTACTGCCGTCTACTGTACATCTATACTTTTTTCTCCTACCCTCAGACTGGATCAGTTGACTTTGGAAAGCATGATTGAAGCATGAGATAAATGTAAAGACAGAAAATAAATGTATACAATTACAGATGTTTTAAATATTGCATCATGAGCCATTCTCCGCACGGCTTGAATCGTCAGCTTGCTGTGATCTCGTTAAACCTGGGGTTTGGATGGTAAAACTCATAAGAGTTTAGTTGTATGGCATCAGATCTGGTGTTGCATTCGAGAATAACAAAGTTGATACTAATGTTAGATTATTATAACATGCCATGTGTTATTATTGTGCATGTTATGCAAAAAAGAGATTTTGATTTAGCAATAACATGCATCTGAGCATCCTGCTGTGTGTAACAATCAGAGTGAATTGTGTTCAGAGGGTTTTTTTGCTACTTTTTTCTCTCTTGCATGTGTGTTGTCAGAGGCTGATCTACATCCAGAGACTGCTGGAAATTGTGTGTGTATGTGTGTGTGAAAGAGAGAGACAGCCACGATGCCAGCTGGCCGTGTGATGGCAGGTAGCAGTGATTCAGACCCCTGCTGATCAGATGCTGAACGGTTTTCAGGGTGATGATTGGGAAAATGCGCCACTTCTGTGCTTTAGCATTCAAGGTCTGCTGCAGCCGCACGGAAATCCATCTCTGAGCACAAATACCACTGCCGCCTTCATTTCAGACACACAGCCTCCGCAAAATCGACTTTTGTAAAGCCGGCTATGTAGTTTTCGTGTGTTTTCGTGTGTGTTTGTGATTGTGTGTGAGATATGCTCTTATGCAAAAAAGAAAAACCAAAAACAAACAAAAAAAGCTTTGCCACATTATGTTGGACATGGGAGTTCATGTGTAACAATGCAGACAGAAAATGGCCTCTATGTGAAACTAAATAAAAAAAAAAACAAATGAAATCATATAAACAAATGTGTGAGAAAAGAAAATAATTTAATAAAAAAAAAAATAAATTAAACAGGGAATAATAAATTGGTAAACCAAACATAATACATAATACATGTTGAAATAATAATAAAAAAGTAATCATTAATAAAGTTAAAATTAATGATTTATGTAAAAATAAATGCATTGTAAGTAAAATGTGTGTGGTAATGAATCATTGTCATGCAGGGATCAAGAGATGGAAACCGGAGTAACACTTAACAGCTAGGAAGCAACAGTACCTTAAAATGGGTACAGTCCTCAGCACGGGTAGTCCAGGAATGATAGCCAGAATGAACTGTAGAACGGACCATGAGTGAGTATGAACAGGGGGCTTTAAGTAGGGAGTGAGATTATGGGGAACAGGTGAAGGTGGTTACTATGTGGGCGAGGCGCTGCGAGCGTGATGAGTGCTGGGGAAAGGCATGGCCAGTGGTTCCCTGACAGTCATGTGACAATCACATATAAAACTTAATCATGTGAAAACATGTTAGAAATGAAGTGTTAAATCACACTGAAAAATAAGACAATAATGTCATGTGTAAAATGCTCCGATAGAGTTTTGCCTTCTAAATCACTTCTAGAAGATTTAGAATTATTAATTTTAGCCACAACAAATGAAAAAAATTAAGTTGTATACAATATCTCTATTCTATTCTTTCACAGTTTTTTCATAATTTTTATTATTTTTTTTGTATCCGTTTTAGAACAATTGAATCTAAGTTTTGTTTGTGTGGCTAATTGTAAAATGCTGTAAACATGTTATTGGGTAATTGCCTGTTTTTCAGTCTATGTACATTAGTGTGAAAATTTTGGTATGGTGTTTTTTTTGTTTAGTTTGTCTATGAAAACATTTTCACACAAATTCAATAACTTTCAATGAATTCAACAAGGTAGAAATTCGTTTGACAAATAAGAAATATTGAGCAATCACAATTTTGTCTTTTATCTTTACTTCTGAGTGACTCTGCTTCTGAGCTTGTTTTTGCGCAGTCATGTTACTGATCTGTTGCCAATTAACCTTATTAGTTGCAAAATGCTCCTCCAGTTGTTTCTTTTAAGTAACACTTACCTTTTCAAGCTTTTTTTTTGTCTTGTCCTAAGTTTTTCAAGCCTTGACAGCCACAATATTCTAAATTGAGGTTTTTCTTTCAAAACGCTGTATTTGTTTAATTACAATTGTTCTGTAAGTTCTATTGTGAACAAAATATGGGTTCATTAAATTTTTATATTGCATTCTGCTTCAATAGATTTTTTTATACTGTGTCCTAATTTATTTTTTTAAATTGGTATGATAACGCGGTTCCCTGGTGGTCTAGTGGTTAGGATGCAGCGCTCTCACCGCTGCGGCCCGGGTCCGATCCCTGGTCAGGGAACCAACCCCAGCCATTAGGGTTGCACAAGCCTTAGTGCCAGTCCCAAGCCCGGATAAATGGGAAGGGTTGCATCAGAAAGGGCATCCAGCGTAAAAACATGTGCCAAATCAAACATGCGGATAGTTTGCTGTGGCGACCCCTAATGGGAGAAGCCGAAATAAAGTTAATTGGTATTGTAACAAACTGTGAATTGGATTAATGCATGTGACATGCATATACTGTCAAATATTATTCATATTGCAGGAAAGTAAAGTCAAATCAGTTCAAGTCTCAGATTTTCTGTGTTGTGTTTATGTATTTTATGTCTGCTCTAGGTCAAGCTTGCATTTTTGAAGGATGCATTTTGCATTAAAGTGTTTCGACTACACCGTGATTGACCTGCCTCGGCTGCTAATGCAGTGTAAAGCTAATTTTCACTTACCGTGTTAGAGGGGAACGGAGTGGTAAGAAGTGGGGAAGGGGGGGAAGCTGCTTTATGGTGTGTGCCGGCTCCATTTTGCTGGCCCTTATTACGAAAACATTAAATAGTTAAGGTGAACTTATTTAAACTTTTACAAACTAATCCTCATGGCGGGAATCAATTCAAGCGATTGATGGAACATTCCTCTTTGGCTAAGTGCACTTTCTTGGAGTGCATTCAACTGGATCTTGATTAACAATTGTAATCAATCCAGACACCACACTTCTACACACACACACACACACACACACACACACACACACACAGTGTCCAACTCCCTGTGATTCTATGGCTGTGGATGTTAGTATAAATCCATTGTAGGACTTTTTTCTCTCACTGGTTATGATCTCTATGTTAAAAGGTGAAGGGAACAAGCACACACACTGCTGTCCCCTTGAACTTCACTTGGTCAGTGAAGTTGTACTTGTGGAAAATGCTAAACCTTTTCAGCAGGTTAAGGATTTATACAGGAATCATTATATTTATTAATTTATAAAGCAGATATTTTAAGGTTTATATTCAGTATGAGTTACATGGTGTGAGTTATACTGATTCAGAAGCTAGCTAACTAGATAATTAACTAAAATTAAATATGTTATCAGCATAAACACATGGCTGATGAGAGATTTAGTATTTCATTATAATTCAGCATAATATGCTTATTGGCTAAATGATCATTAATCCACTGGAATTTCTTTAGCTCAGTTTATGCTAAATATAAACATTTAAACACAACATAGTAAACAGACAAATGAATGAGGTCCAGTGTTTGTTTTCAGTGTCTACAATTGTCTGTTTAAAAAGTATGTGAAAGCAATTTTATGATGGAGAATATTTCTGTTTTTCCAAACCTTATGTCTGTACCTTCCTATGTCTTGGTGCTATTTTAGGAACGGGGCCATAATCCCAAAATCAAACACCTGGCTGTTTTCTCTTCACCTGCTCAAACTCTGTTCAAGATTTTGTGTGAGCAAATATTTGCAGAATCACACAGGTTTGTTTGCAATGTACAGATTGATTCGCATTTTGAATAAAATAAATCCCCTCAGTTTGTGATTGTGTGTTACTGTAGTACACATAATCCATGATAAATGCAGGAGGCAGTTTGTGTAATCAACATAATGTCCAGTTGTCCATTATAGCCCTATTTTCCCTTTAATTTTTTTTCCTCACCCAGTCATTATTTCCAGTCTTCAGATTAGCATCTTTCATTTGGTACAACTAAAAAAAAAAAATATTGTTGGTGATTCATGAGTCGATTGAGAATCAAATCGCTTTTCAGTAGAGTTTAGTTGGATGTAGACCAAGACCATCTTAGACAGTGTGATTGCCATGTACTCATCTGCCTGAAAAACTTCATCACGGTTACATCATTTAGTATGAAGAACACATCCTTTGACACTTTATAAGTAAAAGGAATACAGATCTGGACTTCCTACCTCTAACCCAGTGGCACTGTCCTGAGCACCATAATTTTTAAACTCACTGTGACTTGTTCAAATGCCAAAATCACTCATCGCTTACAATGACATGTGAGATAAATCCTCAGTCTCTTTTTCTTTCTCCTCCTTAAAAGACCTTGGAGCCCATCCCTTCTTCTGCTGTAAAATAAATGAATAAATATACACTCACACCCTTTTGTTCTCCTGCGCTGCAATTATTGACTTGATTTTCACCCTTTATCATAGCTCGAAGCTGCGGGAAAATGTGAGTGAAATTTTAAGAGCGACGTGAAGGAGAGGGTGACTTGGCCGACACTCTCCGGACGCACTTGGTATGCGAGGCACTCGACATGGCAGTCAGTGGGGCCTTGGCTGCAAATTTACTCACAATGCTCTGAATTCGTTACCGGGATGTGAAAAAAAACCCTCTAACAAAGCAGAAATCCTGATAAATCATAAACAAACATGCATGAGGAATGCTAATCTGGTGCAAATATGCAGTGGGAGAGTGTGAAGGTTAGTGTGGCTGTAGCAGGGTTTCTATCATGTACTATACAGGAAGCCACTTCAACTGGTTACAATATTATTTCCTTTTGTTTTTCTTTTATTTTTGTATAGTAGACACAATGTGGACACACCACAAGACAACTCTTACCTGTGAAATATACAGGTGGTTTAGAGTTTTGTTAATGCATGCAGTAATTGTTACCTTGACTAACTCTTTGAACTTTAAATTGTATTATTGTCAATTAGTTTTATATGAATGCATTGTCAAGTTTTCATCATTTGATTTTTATTAAATATACACTTATCTATTATAAAAGAGTTTTATTTGTGGCATAGATATTCGTACGAGATTGACTGCTTTATTTATTTTTTAGAAACTATTGATCAAATGGATGGTTTACATACTCCATTCTCTAGAGTTTACACAGTAAGTATGAGTAAGCAACAGTTCTGTTTTTAATTACGCATTACAATCGTAATGAGCAGAACCATGTGGTTGAACAGATGAAACAGCAGAAAAAGGAAAAAGTTCCAATCCTGTCAGCCATCTCACCTCAGGAAGTAAAGGCACTGTTATGGCGGGTGTGAATGGGCACAGCTAGGTTGAAGGATGGAGGAGCCAGAAGTGGCCCTAAGGTCAAGGCTGTAGAACCTAACAAAGGTCAGTGGAGTGGACCAGCCACAGTGTTGCAAACGTCATGGAGAGATGCTCCAGAGGAGCAGGCTTTAGAGGCCACCACACTCTTAATGGAGTTATATCTGACCCCAAAATGTGCAAGGAGAACAGAGGATTCATAAGAGGGTTGAGAGCGGGAGCCCCTTTTTTAGGGACCCTAGCAGATGAACAGCTGCTCCGGCTTTCTCCACAGTTCCGTTCTGTGGACATATGTGGATGTAAGCCAGTTAAGCTTCTCCTGGTCAGGGGCCTGAAAAGGAGTAGGATAGAATGTCTGCAGCACAACAGGTCGTGGGGGATCCGAGGGCACCTTAAGAACATACCCCGGTCTGGGGTAGAGAAAGGCACTGGCCATGCCAGGAGTAAACTCCAGGAGAGACATAGCCACAGAAATGTTTCACCTTTTGCAAGGGCATGAAGGAAGGCCTAAACAGGGGCTCCAGAAAGACGGCCAGGTCCCACACAGGCACTCTTGGCCACCCAAGGCCTCAACCGGTTACCCGGGTGTGGGTGAACCAAGGTGCCCCCTGCCTGGGAGAAAAGATGCCTCTTTTCAGAACTCCCGGAAGCAGCGCGACAGGGGGAAAGGCATACAGGTGCAAACTTAGCTGCACCTGTACCATGGCGTACAGCCGAGCTGGGCTGGGTAAGTGAGGGAAAACCAGAGGGGACAGTGCAATGTCTCTTAAATCACAAACAAGTCCACATATGCTCTGTAAAACTTCCTCCTTATTAGCTCCACCATGCCAGGGTGGAGCCTTCATTCCCCAAGCCTCAGCCCTTGTATTGAAAGGGCATATGCTCTCTGGTTAGGCATGCTGGGATATATGCTGCACTCATGGAGAGCAGCTATTTTTGGGTTCACAGGAGGATCTGGCATGCCAGCCTGTATAGGGGTGAGATTGCAGACCCCCTGATAGTTTATGTAGGAGACCAGTGATGTGTTGTTTGTACAGACCAGCACCTGGTGGCCTCTCAGGTATCAGAGAAAGTGCTTCTGAGTAAGAAGCATGGCTAGAATCTCTAGGCAGTTGATGTGCCAGATGAGATAGGGCCCTCACCACAGACCTTGGGCGGAGCAGCCACTCATGACTGCTCCCCATCTTGGGAGCAAAGCGTCTGTCATTAGCGTTACAAGAAGACAAAAAGCTCCCAACACAGAACCCAGAGGCAGGAACTAAGGTTCTTTTCACACGTCTAAGGCCCATAGGGCTCACTGCGTGACCTTGATTGTGCTGAGTGGGTTGGGATCCGTGCAGGAGACAATGTGCCCAGATAACGGGCGAATACCACACTATGACGACATACACTTTGTAAAGGTGAGGGGTAAGAGTGCAAGGTTGAACAGAAGAATCCAATATTGGTACACTTCGGCCACAAAAGCAAACCTCAGGAACTTCCTGTGTGAGGGAAAGATAGATATGTGCGAGTAAGCGCAATTCAGATCTATCGTGACAAACCCGTCCTCGGGTCTGTTTTAGGGTGAGCATCTTGAACCTGATTCTTAATAGTGAGTATTTCAGCTAAAGTAGATCCAAAGTGAGACGCTATTCACCATTCTTCTTGGGAACAATGAAGTACCAACTGTGGAACCCGAAGGTTTCTGTCTAGCGGAGAGAGACTCGATGGCCTCGTTCCTTAAGAGCAGGGGTCTCCAATCTTTTCCAGAAAGGGCCGTTGTGGGTGCAGGTTTTCATTCCAACCAATCAATGGTCACACCTGATAGTCATTGAAAATGAAGATCATTAGATTTGAACAGGTAGGATTTGGTGTGGACTTGCTTGGTTGGAATGAAAACCTGCACCCACACCGGCCCTTTCTGGGAAAGATTGGAGACCCCTGCTTGAAAGAGTGTGTATTTGCTGTTCCATAGCTAGAACCTGCTCGGGTCCCACCAGAGTGGGACACACCCCATTGAACTGGGGGCAAAGAGATCTGAACTGAATTGAGTAGCCCCTCTCAACAGTGCACAGGACCCATTGAGACACATCCGGCAGGCATTTTCAGGCAGCTGGAGATCGCTGTGCCCTGAAACACTATATGTGGCAGGGTTAACGAGACAACCCCCAAGGGGGGGTCGAGGAGAGATGGACACTGTATACTGAGGTGCATGCCGCCACCCTCCCCCAGTGGAGACCCCTGACCCATCAGGGTTTCTGGGCCTTAGTCCTTTTATTGAGGATGATGGTCCTCAGATCTGCCAGGTCCTTGAATCAGTGAGGGAGGTAGCGCTGGAACGCCACTGACTTCTTTTTTGCCTTCTGAAAACTATTATTTGTACGTCTGTACGTCTGTACGTTATTATTTGTACGTTTGTACGTTGCTCTGGATAAGGGCGTCTGCTAAATGCTGCAAATGTAAATGTAAATGTATTATTATTTTTTATTTTTTTTCCTCACATAAACATACACAGAGTTCTTCCTGAACAAACAGAAGCTAGCGCTGTCTCCACCGCATGTGCTTTTTATATCTTCCTGGTCATGACATCACCCCACCGGTAAAGTTGGACAGATTATAAAAGTGATTCACCATAGTGGACACATGAAAGCGTTCCCAAAGCATTGTTGACACAGCTCGAGTTCCTGAAAGGGAACTACCACAATGGAATTATTTGCCTATATGATGAGGCACATGATAATCAGAGTTTTACAGACACAAACAGTCATATATTTAAAATGTTTAAAAATGTAAACGTCCTGGCAACATGCAGCCAATCACAAGCCACCGAACTAATCAAAAATATCAAGTCAGTCTGTAAAATGGTGATTGCCCAATTTCCTGGCTCCTGTGACACACCAAGACAGACGAGGTGGTTAATTTAGGCCATGACAGCAGCCTCCTGACGGACTATATTACATTATCCTCTCCCAGCTTTACTCCAGATTCCAATTTTCAGCCTGTCCTCTCTAAATATCACTGACGGGTTGCTGGGAGGACTGACAGTGATGGAAAAGTCAGAAAGTTAAAAGTTCAAAGCAGTAATAACACCGGGTCAGTATCCGAAAGGCTTCACCACTTCAGGCTCATGATATGGAAGAATCACTCTGTGTTAAGTGGAGTTACTCCCACAATCGTGTTGATTATTTTACTACAACAGCACAATACTAAGTGGTTCTTCCATTTATTCCATAATTGCCCCAAAAAAACATTTCAGTGATGGAATGTAAGTATCTAAATGTAATTAGTTACTGTACTTAATTTTTTTCACGTATCTGTATTTCCATTTGGGGAGACTTCTAATTTAACTTCATTACATTTAAAATTCTCATATCGTATATTTTAATTAGCTACATTTTTTGAAATCAGTTGTTCTTTTTTTACTAGTGGAAAAAACTTAACTGGTCAAACACACATTAAGCCATCAATTAGGATAGAGCACGCACTCTGTTTTAAACTTGTTTTGATTGCCTCTTGGTGGTATCTACAACAGCAAGCAGAACATGTTATGAGTAAGCAATTATAAAAGAAACTGCTTGCCACCACACCTGTGGCCTGACAAGATTTGGGCAATTTTTTTTAAGTAGCTGGAAAAAAATAAAAAAATAATATACTAATGAATATAGATTGGTGTGCTAAGAGAAACATTAGAGTCTTTGTACATAATCTGAGTTGAATAAAAAAAAATATTGTGTTAAAAGATGCTAGGACTTAAAAAATAGGAAATTATAGCCATAATAAACCATAGCACTTTTTTATACTTCAGTACATGTGAAGGAGAATACTTTTGTACTTCAATGATAGTTCATAGGGAGCACTTTTACTTTTACTTGTAGTAATATTTTAGCGAGTGTATCTCTACTTGAATTTAAGTACATGGTTTGTATACTTAATCCACAACTGGATCATTAACAGAAACAATTGTGAGTGGCAAATACAGCAGTTACAATTTTGCAAAGGTCTTGGAAGAGCATTACCGCTAGAAATCATGATATGTTTGTATATTTGTATTCAAAAGTGGGTTAGTCTTTTTTAACTTATTAACATGCACTAACACAGATGATTCTAATTTGTATACTGTAGCTAGGAAGTACAGTAGAACTCATTTATGAAATAAGCTGCTGCCTTGCCTAGCCTAGGTGTGCTGCCTTCTCTTAGTGTGTTCAATACTATTTGTTCCTTTGTCATTCCATTTTATTTAATATAATGTTAAATATAACATTTTAAGGATAGTGTTATGGTATTTTTGTCCATGTAGATTTTGTAAGTTAATGCCAATGTCTGGTGAAAATTTCATGTGACTTGTTATATTTTCACTGCATGTTGTTAGATATTTACTTATACAAAAGGCTTCACTGTATAAGAAATTGCACACGCATTTAATGTTAATTGATAAAATTAATTAATACATTTTTAATGTCACATGGAATTCGATATTTTTGGGAACAACACTGAGGGCCCTATCGAAATAAAATATTTTTAAGCATGCTAGATTCAGTAATAAAATATTGTATTTTAATATTTTCTTTTGGCTTCTCCTGTTAGGGGTCGCCACAGCGGATCCTCTGCATGTTTGATTTGGCACATGTTTTTACACTGGATGCCCTTCCTAACGCAACCCTCCCCAACCTGACTGAGAGTGGCTGGGGTTGGTTGCCTGACCTGAGATCAAACCCAGGCCCGCAGCAGTGAAAGCGCCGCATCCTAACCACTAGACCACCTTTTATTTTAGTCTATTTTAGTCATATTTTTTAAAAGTATATAGAAAACTTAAAATAAATAACTAAACTGTTGCAATTATATTAAAATATATTAAAATAGCCATTATGTAACATACTGCATTAACTTATAATTTACTTTTAGCGGATAAAAGGACGAGTGAAATGTAACAAAATGAACCTATCCATTCTCTCACCTGCTACTTCTCATTGTTTCTCCTGAAGCACTTTGCATGTTCTGTTTTGCCTATTGTCCCTTTGCTGCTGAATATGTTGCATTAGCAGATACATGCTTCTTGTCCTTGCATTGTGTAATGTTCAGGTTATGTTATGCTCAGAAATGTTGCTTGTGCAGAAAAAGAGCTTGAGTGCTGCAGGGCCAGTGCACTGTACAACTCTGTAATGAATTTATTCATCATATTACATGGAGAAGAACATCCACACTGTGCTTACATTCTCCAACACTGAAAATTGAAAAGTCAAGATACTCTAATATATTATGCATACTGTAATATGCATATAAGATAAGTGTACTGTATATGTAATGCCCATTGAGTAGTATATATTTTACATAGTATTTTACATTGTGTAGACATTGTTTGAACAATTATTCACACAGTCAAATTGCTTGTAGACTCGAATGCTTGTGGCCAGAAAAGTGTATAGAAAAAAGTAGTACTATAATAGCAGAACTTGACAGCAAAACTCTTATAGATGATAAAATGCAGAAAAATATAAAATAAAAAAATAGTTTAGATATTTATGTTTTAGATCATTATTTTTGCATTTACTTGTAATTGTGTGCTTGCTGCAAGGAAATTACAAATGATAATATAAACTTAAATATTTACTGTATGCTATATATCTTAGCTGTAAACGCTGGTGCGTTGCTCAATATACATATTAATATAGTACATGCTAATGTAACTAAAGCACATTTAAAATATGATTAAGGCATCCATTGCATACACTTTAGTAGTACTATGCAAAATACTTTTTATTTAAAATTATTTTTCTGCCCATTATATACAGTGCATCCTGAAAGTATTCACAGTGCTTTACTTTTTCTATATATTATGTTAGTTTTATTTCAAAATGGAATAAATTAATTATTTTCCTCCAAATTCTACAAACAATACCCAATAATGACAATGTAAAAAAAAACGTTTGTTTGCAAATGTACTAGAAGAATAAATAAATGTACATACATACTGTGAGAAAAATAAGTATTTGAACACCCTGCTATTTTGCAAGTTCTCCCACTTAGAAATCATGTAGGGATCTGAAATTGTCATCGTAGGTGCATGTCCACTGTGAAAGACATAATCTAAAAAAAAAAAAAAATCCAGATATCACAATATATGATTTTTAAACTATTTATTTGTATGATACAGCTGCAAATAAGTATTTGAACACCTGTCTATCAGCTAGAATTCTGACCCTTAAAGACCTGTTAGTCTGCCTTTAAAATCTCCACCTCCACTACATTTATTATCCTAAATTATATGCACCTGTTTGAGGTCGTTAGCTGCATAAAGACACCTGTCCACCCCATACAATCAGTAAGAATCCAACTACTAACATGGCCAAGACCAAAGAGCTGTCCAAAGACACTAGAGACAAAATTGTACACCTCCGCAAGGCTGGAAAGGGCTACAGGGAAATTGCCAAGGAGCTTGGTGAAAAAAGGTCCACTGTTGGAGCAATCATTGGAAAATGGAAGCTAAACATGACTGTCAGTCTCCCTCGGACTGGGGCTCCATGCAAGATCCCACCTCGTGGGGTCTTAATGATCCTGAGGAAGGTGAGAAATCAGCCCACAACTACAAGGGAGGAGCTGGTCAATGACCGGAAAAGAGCTGGTTACTGTTGGTAATACACTAAGACGTCATGGTTTGAAATCATGCATGGCACGGAAGGTTCCCCTGCTTAAACCAGCACATGTCCAGGCACTTCTCAAGTTTGGCAATGACCATCTTATGATCCAGAGGAGTCATGGGAGAAAGTCATGTGGTCAGATGAGACCAAAATAGAACTTTTGGGTCATAACTCCAATAAACGTGTTTGGAGAAAGAAGAATGATGAGTACCATCCCAAGAACAGCATCCCTACTGTGAAGCATGGGGGTGGTAGCATCATGCTTTGGGTTTTTTTCTGCACATCGGACGGGGCGACTGCACTGTATTAGGGAGAGGATGACCGGGGCCACGTATTGCGAGATTTTGGGGAACAACCTCCTTCCATTAGTTAGAGCATTGAAAAGGGGTCGAGGCTGGGTCTTCCAACATGACAATGACCCGAAGCACACAGCCAGGATAACCAAGGAGTAGCTCTGTAAGAAGCATATCAAGGTTCTGGCGTGGCCTAGCCAGTCTCCAGACCTAAACCCAATAGAGAATCTTTGGAGGGAGCGCAAACTCTGTGTTCCTCAGTGACAGGCCAGAAACCTGACTGATCTAGAGAAGATCTGTGTGGAGGAGTGGGCCAAAATCCCTCCTGCAGTGTGTGCAAACCTGGTGAAAAACTACAGGAAACGTTTAACCTCTGTAATTGCAAACAAAGACTACTGTACCAAATATTAACATTGACTTTTTCAGGTGTTCAAATACTTATTTGCAGCTGTATCATACAAATAAATAGTTAAAAAATCATACGTTGTGATTTCTGGATTATTTTTTTTTTTTAGATTATGTCTCTCACAGTGGACATGCACCTACAATGACAATTTCAGATCCCTACATGATTTCTAAGTGGGAGAACTTGCAAAATAGCGGGGTGTTCAAATACTTATTTTCCTCACTGTATTTATAGCCTTGTGCCATGACACAAGTGGACTCATTGGAGTCCACTAGTGGACCACCCTCTCTTTTCATTTTCAAAAATCAACAATCACAATGCTATGAACATTAGTCCTAAAAATGATGTGAGAAAAACAGTATTATATCCCACAAATCTGCTAAATTCTGGATTCCTTTTGGTCAGAGATTTGATTAATTGTTTGTATAAAATAAATGAAAGGTTTAAATTATGCACTTGTTTGGAGATACTATGTTTTTGTATCCAATAATATTTCAATAATAGCTCTTTCACAAGGACATTTACAGTGGAATTATGCTCCAGAGAAACAGACTGACTTCCCGAATGTTGTTGGAAGGATTCTCCAGTGTCAATGCTTTTGATAACAGCTAAAATTGTAACTTAGCAGTTTCTCAGTAGCAGGGCGAGCTTCTCAAAATCTGTTACCACAATGTCTCAGTACTTGTCTTCATGTAGTAGTAGTAAAACCTATTTTTAAACCTAAAATATTTCACTCCAACAATCTCACAACCCAGCAATGTTTTTTAACTTCAACATACGGAGATGTTTTATTTTCCACTCATTACAGTGTAACCTTCTCAGTAACTGTAAATACTTACCAAACAATTAGAAAAAATTAATCTCTGTTATCTTTGAACAACTTTCAAAACAAATATTGCCAAATGGACCCAAATGTTGCATGACATCTGGTTATAATTACCTATTTAATTCTCACTGAAAGCTATTATCCAATTTTAAAGACCAATCCGTCTGTGACACTGTCCAAAGCCAAAGCCATTTAGAAAATGATGTGGAACAGCCGTCATGCATATTATACCAAATTTGCCAAGTTACATAAGACGGTGGTATGAAGTTATTAAGGACTCTTTCTTTGCTCGTGTTATTCTACAATCTACAGCAATATAAGTTATAAACACTAGTTTAAAGTGAATATGTGATTAAGGGCATACTTTCAGACACAGCCTCTGTCTTTTTTGTCTCTTTGTGAAAGGTAGCCATTTTCTTTAAAGAAAAGTGAATAAGGGCTTTCCAGTCACATCCTCTTAAATATAAAGCAGCCTTGATGGTCCTTTATTGTGAAAAAGAAAAGCTTCACATTAAAGGCTAGGTTTCCCTTCTGAGAACTGTTTGAAACAAATTCCATAGAGCCCTAGGATGTTTGTCCTTATTGGCGGGCTAGTAATCAAACAATGGAAGTAAACAGGAAGTAGTAATGGGTGAACAGACTAATCACTGAAGAGATATAGGACATGCAGGTGTTTCTGGTACAGTATATAGCATGTCCTTCCTCTTTTTACTTTAAGTCAGGTGTATGAGATATCAAATAGAACGTAGATTTCTTTCTTTCTTTCGTTCTTTCTTTCTTTCTTTTTTTCTTTCTTTCTTTCTTTCTTTCTTTCTTTCTTTCTTTAACAGTTAAAAGCTGTTTTTTTTTGTATGGAATTAAAAAAAAAAAAAGAAAGAATTTTTTTTTATTTTTTTAGTTTTCATTTTTTTTTTTTTTATTAATCTCAGCCAAAATGGGGTTAAGAGCAGTAAGGGCAATAAAGAAGCAGAAAATTCTAACAAATACATTTTTTTGTTTAATATTATGAATACAAAATACATAAAAAAATATTAAAGAAATTAAATATGTGATTACAATATTTATTTATCATATAAAAACTCTAAAAAAATATTTTTCTGCATTTATTTTAGTATTCACAGTGCAGTATTTCTGTGTTAAAAATTATCAATATGACCCAAGCTTAGTAAGGACGAGTTGTGACATTACATCATCATGTAAATTAATCCAATCACACCCTTGTTAGAACTGAGGTTTTTCAGGTCCGTTAATGAATTTCTGCTCTTTTTTAGATCCTGGCAAGAATCATTCCAAACTTACTGCACTTTTTTATTTTTTATTATGCCAAAAAGAAAAAAAAACCTCGGTTGCATTCCAAACGAACTAATTAACCTCCAAGCTTCATTATTTTACTGTAGTGAAACATTAGTTGGGTTTGATTTATCACCATTTGAGTGGTTTTACACAGTCTCAGGCAGGGAATGGCATTAATTCCATTAATTTGATGAAATTTATAAGTCATTAGTATGAATATAAGGATGTGAGATGAGCACGAGCGAGCGTAAAATTCAAACGGAGGCAGACGGCTAAAAAAAAAAAAAACAGTCCTTAGGTTATTCAATTTTCGCTTCTCATGCTGATTTTTTGTTCTTTTTTTTTTACATACCACTTGTATCATCCTGTATGTACCTCTGTGACATTTCTTCTCAAAGTCTGACTGGAGGTAAGTTGGCAGTCTTTCAACATAAAAAAACAGAAAAAGCAGTTATTTGAAATAATTAACATACAGATATAATATATAACAGATAATAATGGTGTTGTGTCATTATTATTATTTTTTTTTTCAGTTGATGAAAAAATGGCATAGAATTGTTAGCATTGTCTCAAACTGTGTAGTATTAAGTGTAACTAGCATGTTTAATCAAATGTAATGCATTAATTAAAACCATATCATTTCTTAAAACTCTAGCATCAATCTTGCAATGTCCAAATTGACTAGTAACTAGGATTTGTGCTAACTTGAATTTAGATTATATGGTAATATTTGCTAAATCGCCACTAGCGATTAGTGCTAGTTCCCTATCAAAAGCTATATTTTGTGCTGCGTTTCATAATGCTATGAGAACATTCTTTGTTCGACTGGTTGTAAAGCATGTGTCAAACACACCAAGAATTTTACTTAAATAACCTCAATGGTGAAGTCATCTGAATGCTCGCACCTGCAAGGCATTAGATAGACGTGACACCGACACACTTTCAGGTTTCTTTGTCTTCAACACCGCATTGTGTGTGTGCTGTGTGTTTAGTGTGTACTGTGTGTACTATATATATATATATATATATATGTACAGTACAGAACAAAAGTTTGGACACACCTTCTCATGCCAAGAGTGTGCAAAGCAGTAATCAAAGCAAAAGGTGGCGACTTTGAAGAACCTACAATATGACATTTTTCAGTTGTTTCACACTTTTTTGTTATGTATATAATTCCATATATAATTCCACATGTGTTCATTCATAGTTTTGATGCCTTCAGTGTGAATCTACAATTTTCATAGTCATGAAAATAAAGAAAACTCTTTGAATGAGAAGGTGTGTCCAAACCTTTGGTCTGTACTGTAT
>MU527382.1:482845-493324 GCA_024362625.1 Silurus asotus
TCCCAGCTTGCTTAGAAGCTGGGGTCAGAGCGCAGGGTCAGCCATGATACGGCGCCCCTGGAGCATAGAGGGTTAAGGGCCTTGCTCAAGGGCCCAAGAGTGGAAGCTTGGCGATACCGGGGCTTGAACCAATATATACTATATATACTATATATACAATATATATACAATATACATATAGACTATATATACAATATATATATACAATATATATAGACTATATATACAATATATATACAATATATATAGACTATATATACAATATATACTAAAAATAAAAATAAATCAGTGGCTGTTGTTTACCAATAGTTTCAAAATCAACAGATTTTGTCCACTAGGAGTTTTGGAAAGTATGTAAATAGTGCAACTTTTTACACGTTTACTGTTTGCACATTTGTTATGTGTATCTGTTAAAAGAAGTGCAGTTTGAACTTTTTATTGCAACTCAACAGCAAAAATATATAAAATACCCCAAATGCATCCTGAATGAGGTTTTGTTTTGACTACAGGACAAACAACCATAAAAATTTAATTTCTCTAGCAATGTCTCTATATTTGAATCACTGTTAATTTATTGACAATTATTCTAACCTCAGCCAGAATAATCAGCAATATACAGATTAGCATAAATCCATATCAGACGTTCATTTCTTACTCCTAACTATGATAGAAAGCAGTCAATTGAACTTGATGAAATCCTTAAAAACCCTTCTTTTTTTTCACCTGCTAATCTCTTACTAAACTTCATCGCTAGTAATCAATTATGAGCCCAAGAGCCCGAGGCGTATCTTAAGGCTTCCCCACCAAATAAGATGCAAAGCTGTGATCCTGAAAGACTCCATATCTCAGAAATAATGCGACTCCAAGCATCTCAAGCGAGACACAGATAATTTCAACACATAAGCAGATTCTCCGAGCGCTTTAATCAATGCCGGTGGCACGTTTGAGCCGAGGGAGAAATAACGAGGCAATAAAAAGATAATGCGGATGGAACCTGCAGGGATTTGGTTCAGGAGAAACATGGAACGATGGAACCCTCAGGGTTCAAAGCTACAAAACTCCTATAAGAAAGTAAAAAAAAAAAGTCATAATACAGATTTTTACTCCATTTATATAAGAACACCAATATATAGATGAATGTCATTTTTATCAAAAATAATAAACTGTTATTATATATATTAATATTTATTAATGTATTATTATTATTATTGGTATTATTATTATTATTATTATTATTATTATTATTATTGGAGTATAAAGTCAATAATAGTGCAAAGCCTTTAATAAGTCTATGTAATAATTAAGATATCAACTCAGTCTAATTATTGGCACCTTTACTGAAAAAAACAAACAAACAAACAAAAAAACAAACATTAACAAATTAAAAGCATTAACACATTGGGATACTTTATATGTATTTTTAAGGGCTATGTTGCTGTTATAAAAGTATTAAAGGATAAAATTTTTAAAAAACCTTTTGTTTCAAGCCGAAAAAAAAAACAATAACACAAAAAGGATGCAAAAGTTTGTTCATGTCAGTGAGTCATAATCTTAGTCTATAACATTGCTTCTTTTGCTGACAAGGAGCGTGGTCTGACACCAAATGTCAAGTGCTCTAAACAGTTTAACAACTCAATATAATTCAAATTTATTGGCTCATGTTCATCTTTTTATTTTAAACACAGTTTTTCATTTGGCTGTACTGTTTTAATACTTGAAGAGTGCATTGTATATAAAATAAAGTGACACTGGACCATGAATTCCATCTCATTTGAAAATCCCATGTACAGTACCTACCAAAAAAATGGCACACATTTAGGTGAAAATGTGCATTCAGGTTTTTTGAGCCTTCGTTATAATATTCTAATAATCTTTTAATAAACATGTTACTGTGTGTATTTGTTTGTGCAGTAATTTTTTCCTGTTACTTTGATGAATGCTAATCATTTCGAAGTACAAGTGTAAACTAACACTAAGGTAGAGTGATGTGTAATTTATTAATTGTTATACTTTTTTTAAATAGATTTAATAAGTAAAAAACATCTAGAGGTCATGAGTGTGTTGAGTTCTAAACCTAGCAGCCTGGTGCAAACAAGCCTGATTGATTTCCTCCACTGCAGCTTGATTGAGAACTCAGTGGCCGTATTTTTCCTGGCATGAGGACTAACGCTGAGGATTGATGAGCAGCAGCACTGACTGAAACATATGATTATGAACAATTAAGACAGCTGACTTGACAGCAGACATTTTTATCCTTTCCGCCACGCAATGGCCTGTCTATTGATAATGTTTACCATAAAACTCCTTTAAACCAGGTGTCGCCTCTGAAACTTGCCATCACACTGATATATGAAACCATTTCCCCAAACTAAACATACTTCAAAACATTATTAGCGCCATCTCTGCGATGTATTAAGGTGAGAAGCGCTGAAGGCAATCTGCTGCGGCGCCTTTTTTCCTTTTTCCTCGTGATAAAGTGTCTTTCGGTTCAGGCCTCTCTCTGACACATGCAGCGAAATAGGAGAAATTTATCAGCCTTCATTCCATCTCTTGTTCTCTCTTTTTTTTAAATTAGAGAAAGAGAGGTGAGTCTTGCTGACGGCTTTAGCACACGCTCAGTATGTTATGAACGTCAAGCGGCCGGTTCATATCCATGTAAATCAGGCCATTGAAAACAGGAAAGCAGGAAAGATGTGCGGTTGAAATAATGGGCCAATTTTTTGTCAGGTCTATTGAGCACAAGATTTAAGCATTACGAGAAATGTCATCGCTCAATGTGCTCGTGACAGCCTTTCATTTCAAGCTTGGTGGAATGAACACGCGTGTTTGTGGCGCTTTTAAATTTATCCAAATCATGGCACAGCTGCGGCCCTGCCATGACAAGTCGAGAGGGGAAATAACTTCTTTAGTGATAATGATGGATCGCCCTGTTACCTGCTTGTTATGAAGTCAAAGGTGCAATTAGAGTGTTTACCTTCAGCATGTTCTCGTTTCCGAGATCTTCATTTCACTCGGCACGAGTGGAAGTTTTCTGTTTGTTAAAAAGGTGACATATTTCATGACACTGAAAAGCTTGAATATGATTGAACATTTAAGTCATAAAAGCATAAAAAGAGTAAGAAACTCATGCAATGTTTTTACTCCAAACCATGCATCCTGTGGAAGCTGTGTTGTATCTTAAGGCTTCCCATTACTAATATATCTTTAATTTAAAATCAATCTATCTTTGCTGAGAGCGTTTTTGTGTTTTCTTTTTCTTCTTCTTTTTCACCTTAGATTTTATGGAGTTCCCTGCTGACCTTCACAGCTCCTCTCATAGAGTTGTAGAGGTGCTTCTCTACCTCACACACACAGCCATTTTTTAATAATCACAGCAGGGTCAAAGCCTCGGGCAGCGGCACTGTAATTAGGAATCTCTCCTAAACGGAGGCAGCAGGTCCTGGCTGAGAATCACGGTCGCATGTTTTCTTGTCTCATTATCGCCATTGCCGAGCCAAGCTGCTCGCAGAATCTCCACTTTGATCACTCTGTGCTCGGAGATACTGCCAATTCCCAGGAGGACGAATTTAACCGGTGGCACATCAACAAGTGTGCAAACGAGTTTGCGTTAGCTTCATTGGCTAGAGTGGTAAGAACTATGATTAGGGTTTTTCACAGGCGGCGAGTGAGCCGAGCTCAGACACAGATCATTTATTGCTCCGTCTTGCGCAAAAAAAGGATGACTGCTCACTGATACACACACTTACAAGGCTACAAGTCGTTTCAGCCCTGGCATTTCACACACTCTTTACAGTCTTACAGGGGATTTTTCTCTCAGAGACAGAATTTACAGTGTGGCCAGGAAGACCAGGATTCTTGAGACTTTTGCTGACATTATTAAAGTTTTCATTAACATAAATTTACGCATCAGAACAGCAATGTATGTTTGTAAACAAATTTAAACAATTCCTAGTTGAAATATTCCTTTATTTTAAATTAATCTGAATTTCTTTCAATTTCTATGGTATGACCAATGCCGAGCTCACGTGCGGAATTTGATATAGTCCTTTGCGATTGTTGCATGTCAGACTGTATGAACATATAGTCATAATGTCTAACTGAACAACATTCAGAAACTGACACAAGCAAGAAAAAGACTCATCCAAAGATTTTGAAATCAATCTGTGACACGTTTAGACCCGCATTCTCTTGCTAATGGAACAGTAGCTAGCAGGAAAAATATATATATATTTGCTTTAATCATAAAAAGACATCCTACAAACACTCCTTTTCCATCCATAACTCAATAAGTCTACCTGACTAATTTTGACATTTTCCCTGATGTGGTTTGAAGTCACACTGCAGGAATATTTCTAAAATTTTCTGACACTGGCAGGATTTCATAAAAAAATAAAAATAAATTGTAACAGCCATTAATCGGCTGTTGGTGAACATGTCAAACCAGCGATCAAAGAGTGCAGATTTTAGCCTAGGATTATAGAAATCTCTTAGGATGTTAAAAATGTGTCTCAGACATCCGAATTGTGGCCAAAATACCACAGAGAATTGTTATTATTTTGAGTCATTTTTAGATCATAGAGGTGTTTGAATCATTACAATGATTTTATTATTTATATTATTAGGATGATACAGTTTAGTGCCAGTTTGTTACCTTGTATGATTTGGGGCTGTACTAATCAATATGGTATTTTTCTGATGTGTTTTGTTTTCTGATACAATTGAGAGCCACATCAGCTTCTGGAAAGGAGAATCGCTGCAGGGATGCAGGGAGTATGGCACGTTGACGCAGCTCTCGGTCCCTCAGGTAACTAGGGTTACCTACGTAACCTAGTGATGTTCCCTTTCAGGAACTTGAGCTGCATCAAAAACGCTTTGGGAATGAGTGTCCAATCACGTCATACTGACCAATCCCTGCCTAGTGTGTCTGAGCAGAAACTGCATGCAGGACAGAGTGGGAGTGGCTGGGAGTGGCTCTGATGTCGAGGTCAGAGAACCTGACAAAGGTCATCGGGGTGGACCAACCCGCAGCATTACAATTGTCCTGGAGGGACACTCCAGCGGACCAGGCCATAGAAGCCGCCATACCCTGGGTGGAATGAGCCCTAACTCCGAAAGGAGTGGGAAGACCAGAAGACTCATAACACAAACAAATAGCATCCACAATCCATCTACTAAGGTTCAGGTTATCAGCCGGGAAACCTTTGCTGTGAGGGCCATAGCAGAAGAACAGCTTCTCCGACTTCCTCCCCATGGACTTGTACTGTGGAGTTATGTGTCCAGTGCTCACATTTTGCTCTGTCGATTTTGCTTTTTTCTCGTTAGGAGCTAGTAAAGGAGGAGGGCAGAATGCCTGCAAAATGAATGAAGAATGGAGTGGAGAATGGTCTCTACTACTTCAGTAGACAGACCAGCTGCTAGGAACTGCATCCCCTCAGGGGCCACAGCTTCCTTAAATCTGGGTGGCGGTGAACCAGGGTTCCCCTGTCTGTGAGAGGAGATCCCTCCTGGGAAAAATTTTCCAAGAAGGTCCCTCGAGGAAGGACAGCACGTCCACAAACCAAGGTCTGCCCGGCCACCAAGGTGCCACCAGGAGGAGACGAGCACACTCTTGGTGTATTCTTTTCAGAACTCCTGGGAGCAGCGCAATACGGGGAAAGGTGTACAGACGTAGCCAGGCCACGTCTGCACTATGGTGTCCAGCCCCAATGGGTATGGGTGAGAGAGAGAGAATTAGAAGGGACAGTGCTAATTCTCCCGAGTCATGAAAAGATCCACCTGGGCTCTATAATATCTCTGCCATATCTGCTCCACCACCTCGGGGTGGAGCCTCCTTTCCCAGGGCCTCGGCTCTTGTCTGCAAAAGGGCGTCTAATCTCCAGTTCAACTGGCCCAGGATGTAAACTGCTCTTAATGAGAAAAGTTTTCTCTGGGACCATACTTTTAAGGCCCGCAGGGCTCACTGCAAGACCTTGATAGTATGGAACGAATTGCCATTTCAGGAGAACCCTCTGCCTCTGAGTCACCACTGGAGGGGTCTCAAACGGAGGATGCCAAGTGGGATCACACTGGCCACTGCTGCCATAATACCGAGCAGCCTCTGGAACTGCCACACAGTCAGTGGCTGGCCTACACTTACTCTCTTGACTGCAGTGAGGATGACTTCGATCCAGGCAGGAGACTATTTTGCCTGTAACATTATCGAGTCCCACACTACACCCAAGAAGGTGGTTTTCTGTATTGGGTGGGAAGCACACTCTTCTTTGTGTTTAGTCTTAACCCCAATTCCTTCATGTGGGCGAGAATGACATCTCAATGCCGGAACGCCTGAAGCTCTGATTAAGCTTATACCAACCAATTGTCGATATAGTTTAGAATGTGGATGCCTTGAAGCCGTAGCGGGGCTAGAGCCACATTCATAGACTTGGTAAAGATGCGGGGTAAAAGTGCTAGGCCGAACGGGAGGACCCGATATTGGTAAGCTTCGCCCCCCCCGAAAGCAAACCTTCAGGAACCTCCTGTAAAAAGGAAGGATGGCTATGTGGAAATAAGTATTCCTTAGATCTATCAAGACAGACCAGTCCTTGGACTTTATCTGAGACATGATCTCTATGAGAGTGAGCATCTTGAACCTAAGCCTCTTGAGTAAGCGGTTCAAAGAGCGTAAATCTAGAATCGGCCGTATTCCACCAACCTTATTCGGAACAACAAAGTACTGGATGTAGTAGCCTGACTCTCTAATCAAGGGAGGAATAGAGGGAGCCCGCGGGAGGGGAGGCTGCACTCTGAAGCACTTTTTTGCGTGGCCTGAGCCACAAGGGAGCTCACTTTCCTTAAAGATTGCTCTCTGGGAGCGTAGCGTGCGAATAGCCATACAGCTACAGCACGGACAATTGTCTCTCTCAAAAGCCGATTGAGCATGCGCCACTCCCAAACACACAACACAATCATGCTCATGCAAAAGTTTCTTTGACTATTAGCCATGCTGCACTGATTCACACACAAAGTGCTTACCTGAACAACAGAAGCTGATGTCGCTCCCATGGCGCTCTTTTTTTGTAGCTTCCTGGTTTGCGTGATGTTGCCCGTCAATGACGTCATGACTGCCTATTGGCCAGATTTTACACATGATTCAGAGCATGAACAAAGTGGGGCGTTCCCAAAGTGTTTTCGATGCAGCTTTAGTTCCTGAAAGAGATCTGATTTAATACAATGATTCGAAGCCTTGAGATATTATCCAGATCATTTTCCATCATTCAGAGCTATTTTGCTATTTGCTATAGTTTGCTATTGCATCATCCTGAACCACATTTATATGATTTAAATTTAATGCTTTTTTAATAAGATTCAGAGCTGTTTCCATGCAACGTGATTAGTAAACTTTTGAAAACGATTCAGGGCACATTTCAGGAATTCTAGTGATGTGAAGTGGTGAGGAGGTGTACCATGAACACACAAATAATTGGACATTTATTTACACCCACAGGAAATTTGGCATTGCCAATCCAATTATGAACAGTTTTGTATAGTGAAAAAAAATCTGGAGGCTGTGGAAGAAAACTCACATTAGAAACTTCATAAAGGTGATGACCTAAAATAGGGATTCAATTCTAAAACCCTGGTGCTATGGTACAAGATCATATCCATTGTACCAGCCTCTATTTTACCCAATCTTAAGGGCTCCTTTTACAAGAAAAAAAAAAGAAACATAACTTTTCAGAAGTTTATGAAACATTCGGTTGGTTGGATAGCCTCACCCACCCAGCATAAATCTTTAATTGACGACTGCCACATTAGCCTTTCCCTCGTAATTACTCTTTATTAATAGTACATGATTTATCTGTGGATGACATAAAGAATTGGCTTTGGGCAGTGCAATTACTGGTGTTAACCAGAGCCCCAGGTTCCTATAAGTCTGAAAAGAAAAAGACTAATTATGGCTTAATTAAGCTTTGTAATCACGGACCTCACGAAATTTGACCAAAGCTGCCGGTCTTCGGTACTTGGCATTCTTTATCTACTTCATGTCATCGGCTCTTTTTATCTGAATAATTATTAATTTTTTAGATCTCAACCTGTGATGATTACACAATTAATTAATCAGTCATTATGCTCAATTTATCAAAGGCATGTGGAGTAATCAGCGCACGGACGCTCCTGAGGGAGCACAGATATGTCTTAATGATGGATTCATCCTGAGAAAGCCAGTCAACATCCCACTACACACCGCAGGAGGCACAAATATTAAATACACCTCTTATTTCTTCTTATTATATATTTATTTTTTTGCAGTCAGACATATTTCCTTGGAGAGTTCCCATGTGGTGTTCATAGCTAAGGTTAAGAATACAATAATAATAATAATAATAAAAAAGAAGTGAAGTCAGTCTCAGGGCTTTATCCGTCTGGCAATAAGCTGAAAGTGACATTTTGCCGATAGAAAATGCCACAGCGACGATCATTAGGTTTGCGCTTATAGTGGTCAGCTGAACAGCGCAAAGGTCACCAAAACAAGAGACTTGCTTAACGTCAAATATAAATCACTCCCATGAAACTGTGGGATTTTATTTCCTTAAATGTTCTCCATTCTTTGGATGTACGATTCCAAAATTGAAAAAACAAAAACAAATTAAGCCAACAATATTAATGCAAATACTGTTCCCCATTACTGAGATATTCCTCTGGTAATTAATTAAAAATTAATATGCAAATTAAAAGTATTACCTGCATATAATATTGTATATTTTACATGATATCACATTGCAGAGCAGTTTGGGTATGATACAACTCAGGCATACTGATAAGATAAATGGAATTTCAGAGATGTCCTTAAATGATGTGTGTCAGGGAACCACCAGCCACGCCCCCCTCTAACGATCAACACTCCCGCTCAGCCTCTCCCTCCTATTAATCACCATCTGTTTTCCCCTTCATTAGCACCCTTTAAAAGATCCCTCTCCCCTTTAACTCATGGTCCGATCTACTGTATACCTACCATAGATCATCAGGAACATACTGCTCCTGTGTTCTTCTGTGTTTTCCGGAGTTCCCTGTGTTACCCTTCTCGTGCAGCTTGTGACAGCTACATTTATCATTTCCCACACTCCCTTTTCTGATTCTCCTGTGTTTGTTCTGTTCCAAGATCAATAAACTTCACCTTGTTTTACTCCTGCTTTCTGATGCCTGGTTTTCCGTGACAATGTGCATCAGGACCTTACTGATGTACATCAGAACTGTACTGATAAGTTTAATTATGTGAGATGCTTAACTACATGGTTAAAAACTGTTTTATTATGATTTAGAGGTTTTGATAAGATATGATTAAAACCTTTGTGATATCAAATATCACCTTTTGAAGAAATGTATGTATTTGAGACATTTCTATATTACATGTTCCAGCAGTGTACTGATAAGATTTGAAGCAATTTCTAAATCATAAGTTTTATAGCCCTATTGATAACATGCAATTTAACGATCTGATTGATATGATCTGATTAAGAGCTGTACTGATACGATACAAACAAGAGCCATTTTTTAATTATAGGATTCACAGCTATTTTGATAGGATGTGATTCAGAACCATTATCATACTACAATTAGGTATAACATTATAACATTATGACAGGTGAAGTGAATTACACTGATTATCTCTTCATCTGTTGGTGGGTGGAATATACAGTACCTCAAAAAAGTGAGTATACTCTTCACATTACAGTGACATTTTAGTATCTTTAGTATCTTCCTAAGGGACAATAATATATAAATAGCTGTATTTCAGAAAGGTCAATGTGCAGCTTGTATAGTAGTACAGAATAATTGTCCTTTAATAAAAACCAAAACATACACCCTTATTGTCAAAATAGCTGGCAACAAAAATGACTACACCTTCAGTGAACATGTCAAAACTGTATCCAAATTGTCAATAGTTTGTGTGGGCACCAGCACACCACAGGTGCTTAATAGGGTTCAGGTCTGGAGACATAGTTGGCTGCCAGCACTCATGGGTTGGTTTTTTGAAGCAAGCTTCTGCACCTGACGCAGAACACGAGGACCCAACTTCTTCCAAGTGGTTTCAAGACTGTTCCAAGTGGTACCTGTCTTAGAAAACCTCTGTATGACCCTGACCACTGTACTGAAACTCAGTTTGACTCTGATCTTGAGAAAACAACAATTCAAATTTGCAGTATATGATGTACTAAAATGATTGCTGAAATGTAAAGGGGTGTACTCACTTTTGTGAAATACTGTATTAGGCAGCAAGTAAATATTATTCTTAAAATGTATGTGTTAGAATGCAGCAAAAATGAGCAAATGTAAGGATTTAAGTGAGTTTGGCAATGGCCAAATTGTGATGGCTAGATGACTGGGTCAGAGCACCTCCAAAACTATTTATAAATTTATTTATTTATTTAAAAAAATAAAAAAATAAATAAAAAAATAAATAAATAAATAAATAAATAAATAAATAAATAAATAAATAAA
>MU527382.1:493559-516008 GCA_024362625.1 Silurus asotus
ATATATATATATATATATAATGATGCCACGGTTATAGAAATCAATAATATTATACAGAAACACAGTATAACAGAGTGCTGCATTATAGACAGGTATCTCATGCAGGGAAAATAGATGGCATTACTAAGACAAAAAACACAATGAACCCAATTCAACAATCTCCTTCCACTGTAGCCACTATACATCATCTCTAGCAGAAGCAATATATCAATATTAACCTCATAAAATGACCATCACTATGTTATGGATGTAACTCTAGTTCCATAAGGGGAACGGGAGCCGCATCAAAACGCTTTGAAAAACCTCTGCGTTGTTCAGGCAAGTGCTGCAGGGATGCAGGGAGTATGGCACATTGACACAGCTCTCTTTACTTTAGGCAACTGGGGTTACATACATAATGTAGTGACGTTTCCTCGAGCTGTGTCAAAATGCTTTGGGAGCTAGTGTCCAATAACGCCATACTGACCAGTCCCTGCCTAGTGTGTCTGAACACACCCTGCATGCAAGACAGAGGAGCAGGGAGTGGCTCTGATTTCGAGGTCATAGAACCTGACAAAGGTCAGCAGGGTGGACCAACCCACAACGGCCTGTGTCACTACTTTCAAGAGCTCCTCAAACAGCCCAGGCTGTAAAGAGTCCGTGGGCTCGCTAGCATCCTAGAGGAAGAGATCTGGAGCTCAGCGTCACACGCGCCGGAAGACAGTCCCGCTGGAGCAAAAGCTTTCCCCAGGAAACAGGAGCTTGGCCCAGCAGGAGAGGTTGGAAAGAACTCATCCATCTCCATGCCTTCTGCTAGGTCGGCCTGCTAGCCCCATGACTTTCGGTGCCGCTTCACCCCGGCGAGAGCAGGGCCTGAGCCGAGAGGGAGCTCACTTACCTCGAAGAGAGATCTCTGTGATCAGAATGTGCGAATGGCCATATGGTTACAGCACAGACAATCGTCTCTCTCCAGAGCCGATTGAGCATGCTCCACTTCCAAACACACAACACAAAGCTCATGTGTCCCCACCGTAATGAAAAAGGGGCAAGGAGGTACAAACAAGCGATAGTTTGTTTGATTTTTAGCCATGCTGCACAGATTCACACACAAAGCGCTTACCTGAACAACAGAACTGATGTCGCTCCCATTTTGTAGCTTCCTGGCTTGCGCGATGTCGCCCAGCAATGACGTCACGACTGCCTATTGGCCACATTTTACACATGATTCAGAGCATGAACAAGGTGGAGCCATTCCCAAAGCAGTGTTGAAAATGTTTTTTAACATTTTCCAGATCAATACAGTTTACAGGAATGTGAAATTAATTAATATTGTGTGTTTTTGTGCATATTCTACATAAAATCTAACTATAACTGGTTCATAAAAATGTTCAACAACTGTTTTGCAGCACCTCTTCTCCCAATGTCCAGCTTGTCTTGAAAATCCACATTTTAGAAATGTCCTTGTAAATATATCTGCCACCAAATTTATTTCTTCTCCTTCTTTTTAAATGCATACAAATATATTTGAGCTTGTGCAGTTTGCCACACATTTCTGGCTCTGACTGGTGTGCTCTCTGACAATCCAATCAAAGAATGTGAAAATTCTGCCATTGCAACTTGGAATCTTATTGGTTCAACCAACAGCCTTCAAGCAACATGTATTTTACAATACAGGCACCTGCACTGTTGATTCTGACAGCCTTTCAGCAGATTTCTTTGAACATGGCAACATTTGATGTGATAGCAAAAAACTATGAAATGAAGACAGTCGACTAAAGGGAACAATTGAATACATATTTATGAGGAAAAGAAAAGAACAAGGCAGTAACCCATCATGGTGTTTAGGCCAGCAGAGAAGGTCTAACTACCTGCAGCCCCTGTTTCAGTTTTGTTTCGGATTCTTCTTCAGAATGGCTTACCTTGGAATAAGAGACAAAAAAAAATCTTTCAAGGCCAATGAAGTCCTGCGAAATTGGCACTCTGAAAATAGAGGATCCATCTTATAACCTGAGAAAGTGTGATTTTGAAAACCTTGGGGGTTTTGAACAACAAAAATGTTCCGATTTCCACTCGGGGCACATCTCCTCCGGGCAGAGCAGCATGAAATCATCTACTCTATGTGGAAATGAATCCTGCGGCTGTCAGGAATCGACGAGAGGAAAGCATGCATAGACTCTGTCTTCAAATGATTTACAGGCCCAATCCAGAAATCTGTACAGGCCTCACTTTAAGTTTATCCACCATTTTTTGAGCAACATTATTTAAATACAAGCGAACCTGATGAGAATTATATAGTTTGAATATAAAATAGCAGAAAATGTCATAACTTACGTTAGGCCATGTATAAAAGTGTAATACAAAGAAATGTTATTTCAGCCAACTATCTTATACCAGTGCTTATTTACATCATCCATGCTTTTTATCAACTAGATTTGGGGTAGTAAAATTCAAAGACTGAATTTATTTTATTTATATATTTAACTAGATCGGACATGAACAGGATGCATTACAATGTAAAACAGATTCAGAACCTTTAGTCATTTGCAACTGTTCTGATATTCAGAACCATTTCAATATAACACACTATTTACTTGAAATGTTATTATTTGCAACCATTTTGTTAGATTCTGATTCAGCATTGCAGCAATAAGGATATAAAGCAGTGTTTAGATAGGTATACTGTAACATATTCCACCGGATCCATGCCGGAAGAAAGAGTGACAGGAAAAAGTTCACCAAGCAAAGCTTTCTTGTTTTACTTTCGTTTTGACCGGGGCTCACCCACAATGTCTGCCGGCGGGCACTAGCAGATGCCACTCGAGAATTCCTCTGGCATCTGCCTGTCTCACACAAAGATCGGCACGGTTTCCATTTCAAGTGCCTGCCCAAGTTTCCTTGAGTACTGGCATGCCTCAGTGACCCTTCTGCCCATCACTGCTTAGTGGCTTTCTCCGGACTGAAACATATTCACTGTTAAACAGAACACTGATTAGTCTCATCAGCTGCAGTCATTTCATACTGCTTGTTCTGTCATACCTCTGGCATCATACCTCTCTTCCAGCATGGGACACCACTGTACACACTCAATGCTTCCATGCTGGAAGAAAGAGACATACAAAAGTTCACCAAGCAGAGCTTTCTTTATAATGTTTTTACCCCAGCGCTTTTCTTTTCAGTACCCATGCCAGGGCTTACCCAGAGTCTCGTGGACCGGCACGCCTTTGCCTGGAGTCCACCCAAGTGCACTCATTAGGCGGCACATCTTTTCTCCAGCACCCGCATGTGCTTAGTTACCATTCAGTGACCACTCTTCCCCTCTTCTATGCTTGGTGGCTTTCTCTCTTTTCTCGAGACTGGTGTCTTGTTCCTCTTTATTTGAATCGCTGGACTGGAACAGGCTGCACTGATTACCGTATTTTTCGGACTATAAGCCGCTACTTTTTTCCCACGTCTTGAACCTCGCGCTTAAACAATGAAGCGTCTAATTTATTGATTTTTCCTGGGTTTTTCCTGGTTTCACAAACTTTAAGCCAGAAATCTGAGCGACATAACATTACACCAATGAAATTTCCAAACGGAAACGGAAAAACGCACCTCACCTGTGTTCTGAGCTGCACGGCTTCGGGAGAAAAAACTTGCACCGGTGTTGATTTTTAAACGCACAATGATGCCAAAAGATAGACTCACAAGAGATTTACAGTGGCACCTTGATCTATGAGTTTAATTTGTTCTGTGGACGAGCTTGTATCTCAATTTGCTTGCACATCAAATCAGTTTTCCATATTGATACTTAAAATAGCATTAATCTGTTCCAACACTCAAAATGACGCCCGGTTTTTATGTTTTATGTTATTAAATTGAAAAAGACATTTCTAAATAACAAATCTTGTATAAAAACATAATAAAAAGAGTATGTAAAGATACAATAAGGTTTTATTTAAAATTTTTACTTTTTCTTCTTTGCTTATCTTAATTTTTGTTGATTTTCTCGGTCGGCTACTGTTTAGATACAAGCCGTTGTAACACATTGAGTCTGGGTCATGGGAGAGCTCGCTAACTCCAGTTGCAACACAAATGTTATAAGCACAGACAGGTTTCCAAAACTCATACTTTTGAATTTTTCTTGGCAATAGCGTTATGGGTTAGACAAAGAAACTTAGAAATGAACATCAGAAAATAATAAGGACATAATCCACACATGCAGTAATACCGGCAGAATGCAGTGACATTATGTTCGCAAAATGCCGCTCTGCTCTTAAAGGAGCCACAACATATTTCACCCGTTACACCGTGTAACAGACACTCTCTTTCATACAGCCTGTGTAAAGTTCATTAGTTTCAGTGGCTTATACACAGGTGCGGCTTATTTAGGTTAAAAATAAAAATATTTGTAAAATTCAGTGGGTGTGGCTTATGTAAGGGTGCGCTTCATATTCTGGAAATTATGGTAGTCTCTTCAGCTGCAGGTGTTAAACGAAAAACCACAATAAACAGACGCCACCCCAAAAATGCTTTTTTTATGTATACAGTACTGTACTGTTAACAGTTTTAATTTTAAAAGTAATGATTGTATTTTTTTTCATTAATACATTTTATTATTTTAACATAGAACCCCATAAAAAAATAAAAAAACCCTATACGTTTTTTGTTCTATTGTAAGCAAATTAGATACATTGCATATGCAATTTCGCCATAAACTGAAGGCGTGAGATTCGATCCATAGTAAAGTGGTGAATTACTTTATCTTATATATACATTCATACCAATTTTTGATTTAGGACCTTTTACATGTGCTACAAGGTAGAACAATGCCATTCATGTCAACAAATCTATTTCACTATGAAATTATTTTAAAATACTTGAACTGTATGAATTTTTTTTAAGGTTGATTAAATATCTTATGTATTCAAAGCTGATATGTAAAAAAGATCAACATGATGCAATTCAGAATTATTTGGATGTAATCGGATAGGTTCCAGAACCATATCGAAATTATTCCAGTAAACCATTTCAATACGACAGGATACATAGTCATGTTGATATGATGTAATGTGATTTTCGGTCCGATAAGATGTAGAGGCATTGCAACATAAACTGATTCACAACTTTTTCCTTTGAAAACAATTAAAAAGCATTCAGATATTATATTATTTGGAAACCACATTCCAATCTGACAGAATACACATTTCTTTTTTTTTTTTAATCGATTCTCAGCAATTCTAATACAATACAATTCAATTTATAGTAATTTTCTATAATTTAAGTGGGTGTAACAGTCAAATAGTTGATAAACATGAAAAGAAATCTAAGAAAAGTATTATATAAAAAACTTTAATCAAGTGTCAGAAAAAAACATTACATTTTTGTTTTGTCTGAAACGTGAGAATGGTTGTTTATTGCTGCAATAACAGAACTGAGAACAGAAACTTCCTTGTTTTACGGACGTTCCACAACATTAAAGGTAACAATAAATGGATAATGGATAGATTGGAACATGCTGTTACAAGGAAATAATAAACTCAGGGGTGGTACAAGTTTGTTGTGAAATAAACCCGGCTCTTGGTTCTGAACTCCGAAGTTCTGCCAACTGTATGATGTTTTTGGTCTGCAGTAAATCTAAGTTTACACCCACATCATAAATAAAAGAAAACAAGAAACAAAAATTGCCCGGCAAACAAAACAAACGTTTTAATGTACAGTTCTACAAACAACCAAGTCTAAATGCTTTTCACAGGCTAAGAATCAGAATGAAGCAAATTGTTTAATCGTGTGTGTGTTTGTGTGCGCTTGTGTGTTTGTTCGCCGAGCTTGTATCGCTTTCATGATCAGAAAGCATTCTGGAAATGAGAATGTGCACAGCAGCTCCCATTATTTTGTCCCATTTCGGCGTGTTTTTGTTTGATTCCCTCTTCACAGCAGCGAGTACACAGCAGCTAATGCGACTCAAACTCGAAAGCTTTGGCGACGAGCCAAAAAAAGTGCTGGGTGCTGCCTAATGACAGACATGAGAGCTGATTTGAATGGGAGACAGATAAAAGGGGCGTTTTTTACTCCACGCTGAACGTCTGGGAACGAATGGAAATGTGATGCATTACCACTCCTATTTCACTACAGATAACACTTTATCGCCATCACCAAAAACAAAAAAACTCAGAATCCACTAACTTTTTTCTTTCCATTTTCAGTAAAATCAATCTGTGAATATCGTACTTGAAAATACTACACTTAAAATATTAATGTAACAGTGATTTTTCTTTTTTTTTTTTGTTAGAATGAATATAAACCATTTTGAAAAGTGGAAATGTAATGACACTTTCAACACAAAGCAAGTATTTTACTCCACTCCACTAGTATACATCATGCACTTACCCCATTCCAGTTTTCAGTACCAATAAAAAAAAAAAAATTTGTTTTTTTGTTTAGGTTTTTTTTTTTTTTTGGTTGTCGATTTGATGAATGAAAGTAGCCAGATAAAGTGATTAAAAAGCTGTAAAAAGATTTGTGCTTACTAAAATTGCTAGAACTAGAAGTGTGTGCTTACTTATTGACAGTCACACATACTGATGCTACCACTATTACTACTATTAATAATAAGGAGAAAAAGAAGAAGTAGAATCACAAAAATAATAATAATAATACAAATTGTCAGATCCTAGTTGCACAACAACTTTTCCCATCAAACACCTTCCCACACACTGCAGCACACACTAAGACACTGAATGAGCACAATCACACACACACACACACACACACACGCACACACACACACACACACACACACACACACACACACACACACACACACACGTCACAAAGAGATTCTGGCCCATGATCAAACAGTTAATAAAAATATATATTATTTCAAGTTATCAATTATAGTCTTGTAGTACATAATTCTTAAATTTAAGTTTTGCATTATGTTTAGAATTTCTCTGCCACCTGTGTTAATGTCAAACTGGTAACTGGACCTCACATTATATTTGTATATCAATACAAGATCATTTTAAATTGTGTTACCTAATAAAAGTATCCAGGCTGAACAGTCACCATATAGAACACAAGCAGAGAAAAGATGATGATCATTTGATCATCTGTTCTCAGTCATGTTTACATCACTGACTCCCTCTGTCTCATCCACATTACCCCAGACTTCTTGTTGCCTTCTGCATTGCTCATTGTTATCTTAACGTAAACAAGCTTATGTCTGTGGTGTTTGAGAGCCAGGAAATGAGTCAGCAGTGGTATATTGAAAAAGCCATGCAGTGACAAGAAATAGGTTGATGGGATAAAACAGGGCCCAATGAGACAAATAAATATTAATCGTCACCAAATAGATTAAAAATAAAGTAACGAGCCTGGTTTGGTGTAAGAAGTAGAAAGTACAGATATTTGTGTAAAATACTGATAAAAAAAAATCTACATAAGTATTGTAAGAATTTGTACTTCATTATCTCTCACCTAACGCCATGCCTAAACCCATCTAGCTCAGGTTACACAGGTGTCTGAATGTGATCAAATGCACTACGTGCTTTTATTGCTTGAAACACGTGATGTGTGACATTTAATAATAAACAGATGCATGTATGCATGCATCTGCGCATGATGCATGTCCAGATTATTCTGTCACAGATCTTGTGGGTGTGACTAGGTGAGTAAAGACTGGGTCTGAGGAAAGGACCCAAATGCATGATGCCACAGGGGAATAAAGAAAACAGGCCTTGATAAAGACAAAAAAACTGAGCAATGGGGCAAGGGAAAAACACAGTCTAAAAACAATAAAAAAAAGTCAAAGCAAACAGAACAATAGGGGCACTGAGAGAAAACCAAATCCAAAAACAGTCCAAGATTCAGAGAATCGGCAAAAAGAGCAACATTGCCAGAGCAAAAAACAAAACCTAAAAACAGTCCAGAGTTCAAGCCAAAAGCAGAGCAGAACAGGAACAGGAATCCAGAGCAGACAGAGTGGCAAGAATAATCTTCTTTGCTAGGGAGCTTGTAAAATAATCTGGTTCTGAGCTAAAGGCTTTTGGGTGTCCTTCAATACTGGGAGGCACGGGAAGAACGGCAAGGTGGCCGCCGACCCGGAGATGAGCATCACGAAACTTGAAGATCCTGACAAAAACAGAGCAATGGTATTCTACAATGGAGAATGGAAAATACAAACATTAAAACTAGCTGCGAAACATTAAAATGCAAAAGGGAAATCAAGCACAAACACTGCAAATCCCTTTCACAGCAGGTCTTTTTGCCAGGCAGGTTTCAATATCTCACCAGATTACAGACGTTAGCGTGGATTTTTAATAAACAGGTGCACTCATATCCACGAACGAGAGCGTCTTGTGTGCCGAGCACCTGCCCCTCAAACGCAGTCATCTGCTACTCCAAAAGAAAAAGAAGTTTAGATGAAGTTATATTTCGGTCTGAAACACACCTGCAAACGCTCAAGCATGTAAAAATTCATGCAAAGCCACTGAAACAGTTCAGAAACACATCGTTATGATGTCAGAGTTAATTATAGTGATTTGCCGAAAAGCTGTGAAAGATAGCAAGCTTTGTTTTTTCAAACTCCCCCCCCCACACACACACACACACACACACACACACACACACACACACACACACACACACACACACACACACACACACACACACACACACACACACACATACATTCTACTTACTTTAGGGCCAAACTTCTCACCAGGACAATCGAATGTAATTCAATATTTCACAAAAACAATGATAAATCATTTATTATTATTGTTATTTATCATTTCATCATATTGAGATCTACATCATAAATCATAGTAACACTGATATATCCACTAACGGCAAACGTTAAAATATTTAATAAAGAGATCAAGGTAATTATGCAAATTGAAATCAGTTTCTTTTGGGAAAAAAGGAAATATAAGTAGCTTCGAATCACAGGAAACTTCTGACTACGCTAATAATAATAATAATAATAATAATAATAATAATAATAATAATAATAATAATTATTATTATTATTATAATACCCTACATGCAGCATTTTTAGGGACCAAACACCTTGAGTAGGAGACACTTTTACAGATGCACTCCAGTTGTTTCCTAATCAGTCACAGGAAAGCAGCACCATAACTTGAGTGATTTCCCTTATTATGTGTCACTGAGATAATTGTAAAATTAACTTAAAACTAATTCAGTGTGTCACATTTTTTGACCACATTTGGCACCCAAACTTTTTGGACACATTAGGGTGAGGTCCTGAAGATCAAGTCTATGTGAAATAAAAGTCTATGAGCAAAACACAATATATCTACGATACTGGCTAATGTATTTGCCAGTCCATTGTGTGACAATTTTATACACAATTTTGTTTCAACACGTCTCAAAGCAACTACAGTTAAATTTGCTGTTGATTATTGTTATTGTAAATTTGACAAGAAATAAATAAAGATTTGAGTAATGGTTTGTGCCCATGCTGAGTTTTAACTTCACATCCTGCTTGGTGACTTCACTATCAGATTTTTTAGTTTATAACAGGCAAACTGTTTATTGAAACTCACATTTATTTAAAATGATTTCCATTTTATATATATTTTTTATTTTAGTTTGTCCAAAGATGATGTGTGCCAAATGTTTTTGTTTGCACGTAATTTTTGTGGATGAGTAGCAATTTTATTTTATTTTTTATTTGATGTGATGGAAAATAAATTAGTTGGAAACTGATACAGGGAGTAAAATTGAGAGCATTAAACTTCTTAAACTAGAGATTGCAGAGGTGCCTGATGTTTTTCATGAAGAAAAATAAAAAGATGGTGAAGAAAACAAGTTATTGACCTAATTAATTCATTAAATTTAATACGAGAATTATCCATTTATTATAAATATATAAATAAAGTCCGTATTGATTTAAGCAATAAATCTTAAGCCTATAATAAATAAACAGTATTTAACAGGTATTTTCATTTTACTGAATAAACAAATGTATTGTAGCTAATATAAAATCCAGCCAGGCAAATTCAATCCAGTCCCCTTTTTGCCTCTGTTCTCACGCGTTTTTGACTTTTCTTACACTTCATTCGAACAGTCTGTTTTTTTCCCCAAAAAATATCCACCTTCTTCTGTCTGCTCTGTTAGATGGCAAGCTGTCACATGCCTATTGTTCCTTGTGTTGTTTTTCCAGCGTTGTATGAAACATCCTGAGTGTCTGTCGCTTAAAGGCAATGAAACGGCACGTGGCCTCTGAAAATAAACTGCTTGAAAACATGGACGTACAGTTGAGAGGTGTGAATATTAATGAGCACAATGGCAGGCCTCCAGAGCTTTGGTTGAAATGTACTTAGAAAATCCAGGAAGCGTTTAAATCATTTTAACTTCATCTGCCAGCTTCAAAAAGCTGAAGTTCTGCTGATGCAACATTCTACATGCCACTTTGTACTTTATTTTTCTTTTATCTGTCGTTAAAAAAAAAAGAACACTACTGCCGGGTTTTAACCCTACACTGAAACAAAAAAGAAAACAGAGAAACAAAAAAAAAACTAAAGAAAAAAAAATCAGAGCACAATGTTTGGACAGATGACAGATGTAACTGTAAGAGATTAAACATTATTTTTGATTATTTTAATGATGTTGTCCATGAAGAAGTATGAGCTGAGGGTGGAGCTGCACAATTATCTAAGATGTGAATTAAGTATATCTGTCACTGGCTTCTTTACTACAACCTTCAAAAAAGTAAATGCTTTAATGTGTCACACATTAGTCCAATAAATTATTATTATTATTTTTATTATTATATTATTGTCCAATACATTATTATTATTATTATTATTATTATTATTATTTATTTTTTGTTTGTTTGTTTGTTTGTTATTAGCTTTATGCTGCATAGTAGCTAAAAAAACAAAGCACACTGCTACAGCTGAAAAGGACTGTTTAAAATAACAATGCTGCATACTATTAATTCAATATTACTTAAATGGTTAATAACACTCAATTATAAATTATGCATGTTAATATCCTAATACTATCTTCAGTAAAATGTATTGTATAACTGTTTTTAGCTGTTAAAAGGCAAAAAAGAAAACAGAATCTTACTTTTTTCTAACAATACATGAATAAAAAATGTGACTTTTTTTAATTTGTAAACCAAATACAATTATTATAATATTTTCAGACATTTGGTTATAGGACAATAATCCACTTTAGGTGTAAACGGAAAATCTGCTTCATTGTACTTTATAAATAGCCCATCTGATCAGTCATTAACACTGTATGCTCTCTACTGATGAAGAACAAAACTGCTCCTCATGGGAGATAACTTACGAATAAATGTCATCATGTCATGCTTAGTGGCTTGGACCGTCTCAGCTTAACCAAGTGAAACCAAACATCTGGCACACACACAAATACACACACACACACACAAATACACAAATACACACATACACATACACACACACACACACACACACACACACACACACACACACACACACACACACACACAAACAATTGTATCTTTTCTTTATATAATAAGCAAACTAATTACATGTGTGACGTGTCCCCGGTCATGTCTCAAGTGTGGATATGACAGTGAAATTATCTAATACATGTACAGTACATCAGTAAGCATAAGACTGAATGGAACAGATGTAGATTTCCACAGGATTCACAGCACAGACGGTGTGTGTGTGTGTGTGTGTGTGTGTGTGTGTGTGTGTGTGTGTGTGTGTGTGTGTGTGTGTGTGAATAAATGTGTGTTTGGAAAGGAAACATGTTCATGTAAAGTAAACCATAATGCTGTGTGCAGTAATAAAAACATAGAAACATTATTAAATACATTATTAAATTTAATTAATTTAAGTTTGTATCAAATCAAATTTTATTTGTAACTTACACATTCATACTGAGTACGGCATTTTTGGTCTCGGCTATAAGTCTAGGCAATAAGAACATCAGTAACACACTAAAACTGATTTACAGTACAGTGGGGGCACAGACGGTCTTTTAGCCCTGCCACAGGATGTGCTTCTGGGTGCAGCCTACCTCCAGCAAGTGTCTCCCTCTATTTCTGCCCCAAAGGTCACTGCGGATGGGAGAGACCCGCTGCCTCTCATGACTGCGGGGCAATGCTCTAGCCACTCTGGGAGGGTCAGAGGCCAGCCTCGAGAGGCTGGTTCCTTTAAGAGACTTTCTGTCAGCGTGGGTAAGGCTGCCAGATGTGTCTCAGTGGGTCCTGCGTACTATAGAGGGGGGCTATTCAGTTCAATTCAATTCAGGTACTCTCCTTTCCGGATTAACTGGATGTGTCCCACCATGGTGGAACCCAAGCAGGCTCTGGTGCTGAAACAGGAAGTGCATGCTTTCCTGAGGAAAGAGGCCATTAAGTTGATTCCCCCCTCGGGCAGAGAGCCAGGCTACTACAGCCGGTACTACAGTCCGACTAGATCTGCGGTCCTTAAACCGCTCACTGTAACCCTAGTTCCTCTGGGAACTAGGGTTACATACATAACCTAGAGACGTTACAGCCTTAGATGAAATCAACTGAATTAAAACAGGATGAATAAACACCTCCAAAAACAGAATGACCAGCACATTTATTATAGTTTGACTTTATTTCTGTCAAATTTCTATAAAACATTTTTGTGAACTTAACGGGGGTTTAAATTTCCTAGAAAATGTTTTGTTTGACCTCACTATTTTTGAGATCAGTGGTTGCTTTAGTTGGGCTTTTTTACCCTCGACTTGTTACCATTGGTTTTTCCTCTGGCTGTTGTAACTGTGTTATAAAGCACATTTTTATGACAGAAAAGATCAAGACAAATATAAATTTGATGGTTTGGTTATATAATCAGCACCTGATTCACTTTTTTTTTTTATGGGTGTTTGTTTTTCTTACTTTTCTTTTCTTTTTGATAGTAATATGACTTTAAAGTAACTTAAACTATTAAGTACTTAAAGAACATTTTATACACAAAACCTTTAGCGCTAGAGCACCATTTAGATGGAGACATCAAGAATCATCAAATGAAACAAATAGTGAATGGTGATATTTAACAATTATTTATATCTTATTTGATTTGTTATGACTTTTTACTAGACTGTTTGATAAGAGTTGTTCTGTTTTGTTTTGCCTTTTTTCCAAAACTAACCAACTAGTTTTGTTTTAAACTAGTCAAGGTTAAAGAACAACACTGATCTCCATAATGGTGACATCAAATAAAAGTGCACCAAAACACCTAAAATCTCAATTACAGCTTTTAATAAGTGAAGCTGGTAATGATGTTTTAAATGTTAAGAGATTTAATGTATTTTATTTGTAGTTGATTTCATCCTTGGCTTTGGCTGTAAGTTGCATTTCTCTGCTCTTTTTTCTCTTTCTTTCAGTGATCCTGCTTGTTTACAGGTGTCCATCAAAGTTCAATCCTTATTTTGTTAGTCACTTTATTATTTCATTCACTTCAGCACTCTGTTGTTTGGACACACAAGTGCTATTCTACAACTGAGGAAGTTGCTGTGGGATTAATGGGTTTAATGTGTGAATTGAAAAAAAAAAAAAAAAACACATTATGAAACGAAAAACATATGCATATGAAAAAAGTACTATACAGTAAATAAGTTTAATTTATGAAAGCAAACTGTAAAAAAAAAAAAAAGAAAAAAAAGTGTTAAATCGAGCTGACAATATTTTACTGTTAATTTACAGGACATTTTTTTTACAATGTAAAATAACAATTTAACCACAGCTGCCAGTGTTTTACTGTTAATATTACAGGAATTTTTATTTTTTTTTTTACAGTGTAGGATATATGAAGGAATAATTTTTCTGTTCTATAATGCATATGCAAAAAGCCAACCAGGCTAAATAAAGTAATAGATAAATACTGTTAAAAAAAATAATAAGAAGAAGAATTTCTTTTTTTTTTTTTTGCTCACAGCAAATGCCTAAAAGCAGCTAATACATATTACACTCTTATAGAGGGGGCACTGAGTAATTGCTCACTGTTTAAACTGCTTGCACTCTACTTTTGCAGTGATGAGATTTTAATCAAATATAAACCCAGGGTTGCCAGGTCTTGCCCTTGGACTCCTGCTTCCTGTCTTTTTCCTTTTTGCGTTCTTAGTTTGTGTTTTTTCAGCAGCCAATTGAAATAAAATCATTGGCTTCAATAATTGTAGAGCTGTAACTCTATTTTTAGACGACACTTAATGTTTTCTGTAAGCAGTATGGGATTGACTATTTACAAGTAAAGACACTCAGTGCCTAGTTTCCTTTTAGCATTTCCCCCAGAGGATTGTACACTTGCATCATTTATGCTGTTTAGCCTTAATTAGTCGTAATACCATTTTCTTATTTTCCATCAACTTTAACGCAGAGGATTCTTATGGAGCAAGCACGCAAATTAAGTCCATTTTTCAGTACAATTAGTGCACAAATCTCCAGAGGAAAGCGACCAAAAAGCACTGCAATTTTTTGCTTTAATTTTCATTATCTAAGGCTCACGTGGATCGTCGAGAGGCCGGCGTGGGCAGAAACTGCTTGTTGATGCCATGCTAATCAGTGGCGAAGGCGCTTCTAGGTATAACCTACTTCAGTGGCAAATGAATATGCTAACCCACTTACACCATAATGAGGAACATAACATTTAACTGTGCTGTTTACAGCCAAAGCATGAAACCGAGGGAGGCCCTTCACTCTTTTAATTCAGGCTTACAAAGCGCGGCAGAGCTTGGATCCAGCCTCCTGTGACATGATTAACCCTGACTGAATCACAACACTGAGCTCCGTTTTCCAGCTCTCGCATGTATCAGATATTGCCATTTTGAGTCTTGGCTAAGCACACGCACATGCACACACACACACACACGCACACACACACAGAGCCACAGCTGAGGTCAAACTGTACTGTGCCAGATCTTTTATATTCCTTTTGGTCTTCACCATATGGCTCAGGAACACACACATAGCCACATAGCTCTAGTCATAGAGGGAAGTAGGCATGACCTTAGTTCTCTAAACCGGTAGTTTATGTGAATTGGGTGTCGCCTTTGTGTACAGTTCCCGACAAAACTGTTAAGAAGGTGTTCTCTAAACATATAGTTTAATGGAATTCATAGCCACTTTGTACAGATTTACTAAAGGAATGAAAGTGTTGTGGCTTTGTTTCTTTTAACCTATAGGTTCAGCAAAAGAGGCATTGGATCTTTGGTGTAGTAGTTTAAATAGTTTCATCAGAAAAATACAAATAAAATAAAAACTGAATCTGCTAAGAAGTTTTGGTGTCTGTGCCTGCAGCTTTATAAAACTGAGAAAAATTAAAATGCAGCTAGTGTGGAATGCGGTCATTGTGATTGTATATAGATATATAGTGTGGCGTCTTTGCTAGTGGAGTCAGTTAAAGAGGTATCGGTTGCAGCCCAAGGTAAGAGTGGAAAAAGACAAAGACATGACTTTGGTAAAGAGAGCATGGCTTGTGTGCAGAGTAAAGAAGGTGGGACCTCTGCTTACAGTTCAAGCAATTATGCTGGAATAGGTGTGGCCTCTTATCACTATAAGTGTAAAAGACATGGTTTTTGTGCTTACAGTAAGAGTGGAAGAGTAAAAGGTATTGTGACAACTGTTCTCTGTTTAAATGGGTTCCGCACTTTCATACAGTACCTACTGAAAATGTCGTCCTCTCTGTTAAGAACTGAAAAATAAATGAATTCTTATTGTTATTGGGTGCTTCAGAAGTGTTTTTCATAGATCAGATAGCTTTGTTAATTATTTCACCACATATAATTTATTTTTTTAAACTTCAGAGTTTTCTGTCGATTTTGTGAAGAATAACTCTACCTCCTACTTCATCTCTAATCTCACTTCCCATTACAAATCACAATCCTCCTCCCAGACTGAGAACGCTCCTGTATGAATCAAGTGACAGTTTAAGAATGCCCGTTTCATTTTTCCCCTATCAGACTCAGCTTTATTATCCAGCTTGTCCCGTTACACATCTCTCTGTACACAGAGGCAGCAACAGGCCGTAGAGCGAAGGCTAAATGAAGATAAATGAATGCTGGCTTGTCATCCGGTGACACTTGCTCTCATGTTCTAAACCTTCGCACCTCTATTTCTGGCCTGACCAGGTGTCTCCGTTCTCCATGAGGTCAGGAGCGGAAAGGTTCTCATGTCCACCTGCTGAGTTTGATGACCAGTGGAGGAGATTATTTTTAGGAGTGTGTGTGTGTGACCATCAGCTCGATTACACTGCAGTGTAAAGGTCTGGCACACAGGATCACAGGCTGAATTGGATAGAGAATTAGATAAGTAAGGAAACATTAGTCTCTTCCCGTTAAGCAACAGTTATTAATTCATAGTTGAATATGCAAGAGCATGTCCAAGTATAAGTGTTTTGATTCTCAAAAAGATAATGTGCCAATATCTGCAGAAAACAAATAGTTGCCGATAAAAAAAAAAAAAAAAAAAACATATAGATAATTCTATTCTTCATTTTCCATGTTTCTGTTACTTATTTATAATGGCATACACAATACAGAAACATTTGTGGACTCAACTTTTTCAGCCATACAGTATGTGATTCTTCCCACACAAGGCACAGAAATGTACAGAAAATCATTGCATGTGGCGGCATTTAACTTTCCCTTTGCTTAAACATTTTAGACCCAAACCTGTTTTAGCATAACAGTGCAAGCTCCATAAAGATATGGTTTATGATGTTTGGAATGGACATTCTTGGGTTGAATTGGAACATTTATTGCACTAATGCCCTTATGGCTGAATGAGCATATATCTCCACAACAAATCTAGTGGAACATCTTCCTAAAACTGTGGTAATTATTAAAGCAGCAAATAGGGACTAATAATGGAATGCGACATTTAAAAATCATACACAGATCAGATGGTCAGGATTCTTCAAACTTTTTTCTATATACTCATATAACATACATGTGATCGTATCATATATATCATATATATCCACATCCCTGGTCATTACAGTAATCCCTCGCCTATACGCAAAAATCCACAAAGTGGCAACCTAATATGTATATGGTACAGTATACAGAATACCGGCATATCTTAAGGCTTTATAAACCATCCCGACACTCTTATAACCTTTTCCTCTGCTCTTAAACACTTACAATATTCTTACACCAACCTAATTTTAACATACAGAAAATTCTATATTGGTATTTACCAGTGAAAATACAATTTGAATGATGATGATGATGATGTTGATTAAATGAATGTACTGTACACCCAATAAGAGTATTGCAGCTATTCTGAAAGCTTAATTTTTAAGGCTAGAAAAGGCTTATTTCAACACAAAAATAATAAAAATAACTCTTAATAATACTACCTATATAGCGCAAAATTCCATTAAACAGTGATACAGAAAAATAAAAACACGAAAGCTGAACTGTGATATGGTGAGGAATTACTGTATTTACATTCCAGACTAGTCATTATTACCTAATATCTGATGTTGTTATTAGCTAATTGGCTAAGTTGATGATACAGCAATGATAAAAATGCAAATATTAAACCAGGTTTTGAAGTGCAACACTTTTATCTCCACAAGGCATCACTTCAAAATATTCCCACTTGAAATAATCGCTTCATGTTTACGTTCATTTGATTTTGTCACTGTAGTTTAGGATTAAACCTGAGCTCTTCATGACTGGAGGATTTAATTACTGCACAACTATCATCACAGCTTAACTAATGTGTTTTCTGCTCTCTCTTATATTTACACTACTGTTCCATCCCTATAAATGAACTAGAAAAGGAGAGTGTGAAACAGGTGTGTAGATTTTAACATGGAAAGGTGCAAGAAGTGTAATCATTGTCTGTGTAAGCCAATGTTGTCACCATGTACAGATTTTTTATGCTAACATTAGACAGAATAATTTTTAATGTATTATTTTAGATCTTTAGTACTCCAGATTTTTGGGAAATAGAACAGGTGGGTCGGTCTTCCTTTTTTTTTCCTGTTGTTTAACTATACTTTTATTATTTCAACTCTGTAAAAGGATCGCTTTTACATTGATGGAGTAATCATAGTACTTTTACTATTTAATGAACAAACAAATAGTATAGTAAATATACTCCATTTTGTTTTTTATTTACTAATAATCCTATTTACATCATTGTCATTTTCCAGACAACTTAAATTTGCAATCGAAGTGAATTAATGTTTAGTATAAATAAATAATTAAATAAATAACTGCATATTACATTGAAGAACAAATAAAATAAGGATTAAATATGGACAAATTGTCAAATACGAACATTTCTACAAAACCTGTTTAGTGATAAAAGTTACAAATGTTATAGTATTATAATAAAAATATATCATAATATTTTCCATGTCTCACTATTTCAATGTCTCAAGGTTAAGTTCCGCAGCTTGGCAAATAAATGCTTATTTAATTGCTGTAAGACTTTTTTTTTAGTAGTTTAATGATTTACCCTTGACTGAAGTCAAGAACGATGAACTATACAGTAAACCTTTATATAAAAAAGGAAAGAAAAAGAAAACACTACAAAACACTGCAGGTGGGTGACCACTTCAAATAACTCCCATTCTTTTTAAATATCCTCTTATTATGCATAATTTTTCCCTCCTCCACTTCACAAACTCCCACATCATTGCCTTCTTTTTTTTTCCAGGTCATGTAGATGTTGCAAATTTTTTTCTTGTGTGTGTATGTGGGGTTTTTTATATATATATTTTTGGTAACTGCCATCATGTCCAGCTGTAGGAGTTGCTTGTGTGTCAAACTCACACACTGAAAACACAAGCGCACTTCAGAGACAGCAAAACCAGCACTGGAAGACAGCTAATGCATGCAGTGTGACCGAACTTGAAGCCAAATGAAGCTCACACACAGCAGGGTTCTTCAAGCTCGGCTAATTGCCTCCAGGTGAGCTCACTGTAACGAGCCAAACTCACTGAGAGCTTCCAAACACCAGGCTTCACTCCCTCTGGTGCGACAAAATACATCCGTAAGCGCTCAGAAAATTACAACAAATAGCAAAACGTACTAAGTTTAAAAAAAAATAAATAAATAGTGCTGGTCCAAATAAAAATTTTTGGGATTGCTTATCTATCTATCTATCTATCTATCTATCTATCTATCTATCTATCTATCTATCTATCTATCTATCTATCTATCATCACCCTTCTCTTAATATAATACTAAAACATGTCACAGATATACCTTACAAAATAAATAATTCAAGCAAAATAAATATTTAATTGTATTATAGTTCACTTCGTTATCACGATTTGTTTTGAGATACCGTACAAATGGCGTAAATGCAACAAAGCATATCTCTTTTTTAAACAATACATGTACATATAATAGAAATAAAATGTTTTTTTGATTGTAGATTTATATTCCTGGTTTTATAAAAAAAAGAGCCCCTAACAGGAAGTATGGACACTTTGATTTTCTGTGGCTATTCTCTGAAATTTACCTCACTGAAGAATATCTTAAGCTGCTTTTGATCTCACAGGCATCTGAAAAAAAGGCTAATTTAGATCCTTTCAGGAAACAAACTTTCTTTTTTTCCCCCTTGTTTTTTTCTTTGATGTTCACTTGTAACATATCAAAGCCTTAATCTTTAATATCTCAAAAAGAATTAAATTGCTCCCCTTGTGTTTTAGTCGCAGAGAAATCTAATCCTTTTGGACTGTGACTTTTAATCCTGAGAAATCATGAATAGATATAAAAAAATATTTCAATAAAAAAAGTCCAACACTTCTGCTAGGAACATTAAACAGTTGTCAATCATACTGAATTTATGAGTTATTAAGTTATACACTATATTGGCAAATTTTGTGGACACATTACCATAAGATTCATATGTGCTTTTAAAAAACATCTCATTTTACATTTAGTCCCCATTTGCTGTTATACGTGGTGGAATCAAAAAGTTTTTATACTATAAGTGCTGACTGGTGCTAATCTGACAATGTGCGGTTAACATGATCTGCGATTTCATCATGGACAGCAAGTTCGAACAAAGAGCAAATGTGGAATTGCACATGAAACTGGGCAAATCCACCACATTTGGCATGCCATGCATTTGACATACAGTGATGCTGCAATAAGCCCGTTCGAGGTGTTTTGAGTGGCAATAAAAAAAAATTCACTGGAAGAGGACAAGAGCTTAAGAAGACCCTAAATGAGCTCAACCCCCAAAATGTTTAAGCCTTTCTGCAACTTGTGCTTGATGAATGCTAAAGAACAATCCACATGATCTCTCTTCCACGCTACTAGCTAGATATGGCTCCTGCAGACTTTGCCCTCTTTCTAGAAATAAAAAAGAAAAAAAAAATCCAGGACATATTCCCAAAGTGGCAGAAATGCTGGGAGCGCTTCATTGCTGTGCAAGGGGACTATTTTAAAGGTAAAAGCTAGAAAACGTAGGTAAATAAATTATTTCCATTGCAGGAACTTTCAGGAGCTGTGTCAAAACGCCTTTCGGTGGACTCTCACCCATGTGACGAGCACATGCAGCTCAGCCTCTCTTCCTCCGAGGGGGTCGTGCTCTGCGATAGTGAAGTTAAGCAGGTTATAAGAGATAAAGTGACTCGGGAGTGCAGTTTGCTTCTGCTCATCATCACTGCACCCCGCAACTTTGTATATATGCTTCAAATGGACATTTGATGCAACCCAGATGAGGATGGGTTCCCTCTTGGGTCTGGTTCCTCTCGAGGTTTCTTCCTTGTGCCATCTCGGGGAGTTTTTCCTTGCCACAGTTGCTCATCAGGGACAAACATACTTACAAAGAACATATTTACCTTTAATCACCACATTATCTGTGTAAAGCTTGCTTTGAGACAATGTTCATTGTTAAAAGCGCTATACAAATAAAAATGAATTGAATTGAATTGAATTAAAGAGATATGTCTGATAGAGACAGGGCCATACTGCTGGATGCCTCACTAACTTCTTCTGGACTCTTCAGTGATTCCATAAGGACAGTGGCCAAGAGGTTTCAGAAAAAAAGACAGCGGTACCTCCTATGCCGCTCACATGGGGCTGCTCGACGGGCGCAACCCCAATCGCAACCCTTCACCTCCCATCAGGAGGTAAAGAGATGTAGCATCACGATTTGCACTCCTGTTGTGAGGGATCCTGTGCGGCGCTCGTGGCCCCCTCCTTCCTAGAGTTTACCCCAGTTATGGCCAGTGACTTCCTGTAGCCCCGAACGGGTAACAACCCCAGGGTGCCCTCGGTTGTCCCATGACCTGTAATGTTCCAGGCATTCTATACTCCTCCGTTCCAGGCCCCAGACCAGGAAAAAAACGAACTGGCAGTGTCTGGTAAAGGCTCTAGACACTTACACTTACCAGACGGGTCTTTGGAGGAAAACTGATCAGCTGCTTGTCTGCTATGGCCCTTCCAGGAGTGGCCACCCTGCTAATTAGTAGACTCTGAGCAGATGGATCGTTGATGCCATTGCATCTTCCTATGAGTCCTCTGGTCTTCTCGCTTTTTTCAGGGTCAGAGCTTACTCCACCCAGAGTGTTGCTGCCTCTAAAGCTTGGTCCTTTTGAATGCCCCTCCAAGACATTTACAGTGCTGTGGGTTGGTCCACCCTGCTGACCTTTGTGCGGTTCTATAACCTGGACCTCAGTGCCACTCCTGTCTCTAAGTCACACCTCCGGCATCCCCGCAGCGCTTCCTTTCCCTTTACAGAAGCTGGCACCAGCTTCAATCCATGTACGTTTATTACTTCCTGGTCATGATGTCACCCCACCGGGTGACATCCCAAAACGTTTCGACACAGCGTCTCATTCCCTTAGGGAACTAGGGTTACATACGTAACCTAGAGACGTTTCTTGTAATCAGAGCGTGTCTTGAAAGTTTTTGATACCACCTCATAATAAACTGCACGCTTCTGGGAAGATGTTTTACTAGATTTTAGAGTGTGATTGTGGAGATTGTGATCATTCAGCCACAAAAAGTCAGGTAAAGTTAGGCACTGATGTAGGGTGACGGCCTATTGTGCCATCAACATTCCAATTCACCCCAAAGGTTTAGAGTTGAGGTTGAATCTTTATAGCAGGACACTCAGAATCTCTCATTACAACCATGTAAACCAAATCTTTATGGAGCTGGCTTTGTGCACAGGGACACTTTAATGCTGGAACAGGGTTGGGTCTTCTAGTTTAAGTGAAGAGAAAATTTTATTCCACAGCATTCGAAGAATCATATGCAATTGTGTGCCTCTTTTAAAGTCAACCTTATCAAATGTAAAATATTAAAAGCATTCAGACATACATGCGATTAAAAAGTAAAATAGGACATCATAAAGTTGTAGCAGAAAAAAAATCAATTTGAAAATGTTGGATTTTCAAATTCTGGATTGTGATTGGTCAAAAGGTGCTGCTTAATTCTCTATAACCAGCATACATTATACTGTAATTAATATATATATATATATATATATATATATATATATATATA
>MU527382.1:516033-608927 GCA_024362625.1 Silurus asotus
GTGAGAGAGAGAGAGAAGCACCATGCAGCCATTATTGTCAAAATATTTGCATGTCAAAACTGTGTCCAAAGTGTCAATATTTTGTGTGCGCACCATTGTTGTCTAGCACTGCCTTAATCCTCCTGGGCATGGAATTCACTAGAGCTAAACAGGTTGTTGCTGGGATCCTCTTCCCCTCCTCTATAATGACATCACAGAGCTGCTGGATGTTAAACACATGGCGCTTCTCCACCTTCTGCCTTGGCCCCACAGGTGCTTAATAGGGTTCAGGTATGGAGACATACTTTGACGCTCCATCACCTTCACCTTCAATTTCTTCAGCAAGACAGTTGTCATCTTGGTGGTGAGTTTGGGGTCATTATTCTGTAGGAAAACTGCCATTAGCCCAGTTTCTGCTTCAGAATGTTACAGTACATATTGAAATCCATGTTTCCTTTAATAAACCACAGCTCTTCAGTATCAGCAGCACTCATGCAATCCCAGACCATGATGCCAAGTAAGGTTGAAGTTAATTTCTTGGTACTCCTTATCAGGGCATTGACACACATGCTGTACACCATCTGAACCAAACAAGTTTATCTTAATCTCATCAGACCACAGGACATGGTTCTAGAAATTCATACTTTTTTAAACAGGTCGTTTTCAGCAAACTGTTTGCGAGCTTTCTTGCAAGCCAGCTTCAGAAGAGGCTTCTTCTGGGACGACCGGCATGCAAACCGACTTGTTGCAGTGTGCGGCATATGACCACTGACAAGCAGACCTTCTGCAACCCCTGAAGCACTCATGCGTCTGTTTTTTGAAGCCAGCTTCTGCATCTGAGTCAACTTCTTTGATCGACATTGGGAGTCTGTTCCTAGTGGAACCCATCTTTAAAAAACCTTTTAACCCCAGCCACTGTACTATAACTCAGTTTCAGGGTGTTCCTTATAGCTGAGGCCATCTTTGTGGAGAGCAACAATTGTAATTAGCAAATCCTCAGAGAGTTTTTTGCCATGAGGTGCCGTGTTGAACATCTAGTGGTCAGTATGAGAAAACTGTACTCAAAGAACAAATTTTAACCGCTCTAATACAAATTACAAATTTGCATGGTCCTGTCAAGCAAACAAAATATCAACATGAAGAAAAGAACATGTCACTTTGCATGGTTACATGATGTATATCTGTTATTACTCACGGTGTAATCACTTTTGTTGCCAGCTATTTTAACTGTTTTTTTGAGTTATTTTCAGAGGAGAGTAAAGCTGTACTGCTATAAAAGCTAAACATCGATTACTCTTAAATGAATCCAATATTTACATCTATAGCATTGTCCCTTGAAAAATACTAAAATTGTTGCTGAAATATGAGGGGTGTACTCACTTTTGTGAGACACTGTACACATTCTTTCATAATCTCAAATTACTACATAAAGATCGTATTTGTTAAAAATGGCTTGATATATGATTTAGAGCACTGAGATCTGATTATAAATTATAAGACCTGCAGGAAAAGAGAAACAACATATTATGCCGAATTAAATTTTTATATTGTAGCTATTTATATGCAACACCTTTAGGTATTTTATGTACTGGTAAGACACTATTTGATGGCACCTATCTTCAACATCACCTGAAAATGTCATGGTCATAAATACTGGCATTTTCCAGTGCATCAAAAAAAAAAAAAAAAAAAAAAAAAAAAAGCAAAGTCCAGGAATTTCTGTGGTATGTAAGCCTCACTGAATGGTTTCATTATTTCCCAGACTGACATGTCGCGAATAGCTGAAGCTGCAAATCTGCCACGTCCTGTCCCCTTGTTAATATGTGGATTTCAGCTGATGTGGTTTGTCGAGTAAACCTGGGCTCCGGAGTGACACGGTGGCCGTCGAAAAAGTGACGGTGAGAAATCAACTCTGGAGGGTGACAGGTCATAAATCCCAACAGAATGCCACTGGGGAAAAACAGAGCTGAAGGAGAAGGAGATTTTTAGCTCATGCATAGAAAGAGTGTGTGTGTGTGTGTGAGAGAGGGAGAGAGAGAGATAGATAGAGAGAGAGAGAGAGAGAGACAGAGACAGAGAGAGACAGAGAGAGAGGGAGCAGCTCTCTGCCACTCAAACCCCTCCCTCAAGGGATGATCCAACAGGCTTCATGCAAAGCAACCCACTTTCTCTGGGTTGAAAAAAAAAAAAAGAATGGAGGAGAGAGTGTCTATAAAAAAAAAACAAATTAATAAAATAAAAATCTCTTTATAAATACACTTTTTCCTATTACTTGGATGATCCTGAATGCCAATTACCTTGTGTTCTGTGGGGAGCAGCCTGTCAGTCAGATTGTGAGTGGCAAAAGCTGCAGCATGGTGGAAAGTCACCGTTTAGTACAAGATTCATGAAGGATTCAACAGGGATTGTAATACTCACCAGTCATGCCATCCATGGTGGTTCGGAGCTCCTGGTTATAATGCTGCATGCGAAATTCCCCTATGTTACAACTGAGGCCACAGCTTTTCTTTCAGTTTGTCTTGAGACTCTGATCCGCTCTCTAAGATTAGGGGTGATGATTTGTTACCTCTCATGCAGGGCAAAGACTGAAACTTTGTTCTTCTACATATGAGCAGAATAGAAAGTTAGCTACTATGGTCATATGGCAGTGTAACACATTATGGTAAGGAATTTTGGTTGAGTTGGTTGATTTTTTAGTATAATGGATTGTAACACATTTTGAGAAAGAACAACGCTCTGAATGGTTACTGGAACATAAATAGGACAAATTGAATCGAGGAACTATCTAATCTGTTACTTAAATTTTAAACAGGAACTGTGCTCCTGTTGGTTACTGTCATACGTTTTGAGCAGTAAATGTGCTCCTATTGGCAATAGAAAACATTTAGAAAAGGATGTTATGTTCCTGTTATATGATTGGTTCCTGTAACACATTTTGGATTAATTGATGATTATTATCTCTGTAATGCTTTTTACGAGCAACAAAAAGGTTACTTTAATGGACAGCTTTAAACCAGGAAAATAGCTTTCCTGATTCTTAGCATATTTTTAGCCCCTTGTGTGGAATATTAAATCCTGATCATCTGAGCTCTTTATCCATTTTGTAGATGGTCTCTTGATCATAGTAATGCATATTAAACCTCACTTTCAGTTAGAGTTAAGATAATTTAATTATAAGATTGCTTTTGGCTATCTTCATTAGAGAAAAAAACTTTTTGATTATTTGCAATCATTTTGTTAATGTAAAATTAAAGAAGGAATGTCAATTGTCCAGTATATAACCAGCTGCAGGCTTTAAAGTGTATCGGGGAAAAAAATCTTCATAGATGCAGAGCTTGGAAGTAACGAAGTACAATTAAAAATACAAGATTTTTCTGGTATTAGGACTTTACTATTTATTTTTTTGACAACTTTGGACTTAATTTTACTTATTACATTTTTTACACAACTATCCATACTCTCTACTTCTTACATTTTCAAAACAGACTTTTTAAAAATCTATTTATTGACATATTTTTTATTTTTATTTTTTTTGCCGCAACATCCAGCAAACTGTTTCTTGCCATTGAGCAGCTCATTCATTATTAATACTGGTGTATTATTTCCTAGCTATCACGCACCACAGATGTACACTAGCCTTTGAAGCTAACAACAAGCGTGGCAGAAGGAAGTAAGAAGTCTGGGGCTAACGTAAATGAGACAGGCGGAGTCAGCGATGTAAACATTACTAAGAACACAGACATTCCTGATCACCCGATCAACATCATCTTTTCTCTGCTTGCTTTCTATATGGTGGTTGTTCAGCCTAAATACATTCATCAGCTAACAAAATTAAAAATTATTTTGTATTGATATGTTAAGATGTTAGGAGATCCAGTTACCGGTGTGACACTAAAACACAGTAGCAATGACTTCTTTTTACTTAAGTACATAACAAAATTATTTACTTTTACTTAAGTAAAAAAGTGTAGTCAGTACTTTAACTTTTACCAGCCTCTTTTAAAACATAAACATCTGTACCTTTACTAAAGTGAGGAATGTGTGTACCTTTGCCATCTCTGCATAGATGCTTTTTTTCTGTGTGGCAATATGCTCTTCACATCCCTACAATATGGGAAATGTGTTTACATATAAAAATTTTACCCAGCCATTATGGATGCACAAGCCAGTGCACTCTTAGTGCCGGTCCCAAGCCCCGGTAAATGGGGAGGGTTGCGTTGGGAAGGGCATTCAGCGTAAAACGTGGCAAATCAAATATGCAGATCACAAATGAGAAATTCATACCGGATCGGTCGAGGCCCGGGTTAACCGTTAGCCGAAAGAGAAGAAGGAGAGAAGGAGGACGTCTACATAGACGGCAGGGAAAAGAGCAGTGTAGGAGAGTGGAGGTTCGGGTTGGTACTTTAAATGTTGGTACTATGATGGGTAAAGAGAGAGGTAGCTGATATGATGGAGAGGAGAAAAATAAATATGTTGTGTGTTCAGGAGACCAAGTGGAAAGGGAGTAAGGCCAGGAACATTGGAGGTGGATTTACACTGTTTTATCATGGTGTGGATGGAAAGAAAAATGGTGTAGGGGTGATTCTGAAGGAAGAATACAGTAAGAGTGTAGTGTAGGTGAAGAGAGTTTTTGATGATCGTGAAGGTGAAAGTTGAAGGGATGATGATAAATGTCATCAGTGCCTATGCTCCACAAGTCGGCTGTGAGATGGAGGAGAAGGAAACATTCTGAGTGAATTAGATGAAGTGGTAGATGGTGTACCTAGGTATGAACGCTTGGTGATTGGGTCAGACTTTAATAGGCATGTAGGTGAAGGGAACAGAGGTGATGTGGGGGAGATGGGTAGGTATGGTTTTAAGGAGAGGAATGTGGAAGGGCAAATGGTGGTAGATTTTGCTAAAAGGATGGTAATGGCAGTGGTGAACACTTATTTTAAGAAGAAGGAGTGGTGATATGGTGATGTATAAGAGTGGGGGAAGGTGTGGTGATAGGGTGATGTATAAGAGTGGGGGAAGGTGCACACAGGTGGACTATGTGCTATGCAGGAGATGCAACCTGAAGGAGATTGGAGACTGTAAGGTGTTGGCAGGGGACAGTGTAGCTAGACAGCATCGGATGGTGGTCTATAGGATGGTTTTGGAGGCAAAGAAGAAGAGTAGGAGAGTGAGGACTGAAAGAAGAATAAGATGGTGGAAACTGAAGGAGGAAGAGTATAGTGTCGAGGTTCAGAGACGAGGTCAGACAGAGGCTCGGTGGTGTTGAAAAGGTGTTGGATGATTGTGAAACTAATGCAGGAGTGGTGAGGGGGGCAGTTAGAAAAGTACTTGGTGTGACATCTGGAAATAGAAAGGAAGACAAGGAGACGTGGTGGTGGAATGAGGAAGTGCAGGAGAGCATAAGGAGAAAGAGGTTGGCAAAACAGAAGTGGGATAGACAGAGTGATGAGAAAAGTAGGCAGGAGTACAAGGAGATGCGGCAGCAGGTAAAGAGGGATGTGGCGAAAGCCAAGGAAAAGGCAAATGAGGAGCTGCATGAGAGGATGGACACTAAGGAAGAAGAAAAGGATTTGTACCGATTGGCCAGGCAGAGAAGCCGAGCTGGGAAGGATGTGCTGCAAGTTAGAGCAGTAAAGGATGATGAGGGAAATGTGTTGACTAGTGAGAAGAGTGTGTTGAGAAGGTGGAGGGAGTATTTTTGAGCAGCTGATGAATGAGGAAAATCAGAGAGAGAAGGTTGGATGATATGGAGTTGACGAAGCAGGATGTAGATAGGATTAGTAAGGAGGAAGTGAGAGCAGCGATTAGGATGAAGAGTGGAAAGTCGGTTTGACCAGATGACATACCGGTAGAACCGTGGAGATTTTTAGGAGAGATGGCAGTGGAGTTTTTAACCAGATTGTTAACAGGATTCTGGAAGGTAAGAGGATGCCTGAGGAATGGAGAAGAAGTGTGCTGGTACCGATCTTTAAGCATAAGGGAGATGTGCAGACCTGCAGTAACTACAGGGGAATTAAGTTGATCAGTCACACCATGAAGTTATGGGAAAGAGTAGTGGAAGCCAGGCTGAGAAAAGAGGTGACCATCTGTGAGCAACAGTATGGTTTCATGCCGAGGAAGAGCACCACAGATGCCTTATTTGCTTTGAGGATGTTGGTGGAGAAGTATAGACAAGTACAGAAGGAATTGCATTGTGTATTTGTGGATTTAGAGAAAGCGTACGACAGAGTGCCAAGAGAGGAGTTGTGGTATTGTATGAGGAACTCAGTTGTGTCAAGGATCAGCCCTGAGCCCTTTCCTGTTTGCAGTGGTGATGGACAGGTTGACGGACGAGGTCAGACAGGAGTCTCCCTGGACTATGATGTTTGCGAATTATATTGTGATTTGTGGTGAGAGTAGGGAGCAGGTTGAGAAGAGCCTGGAGAGGTGGAGATATGCCCTGGAGAGAAGGGGAATGAAAGTCGGTACATGACAGAGTACATGTGTGTGAATGAGAGGGAGGGCAGTGGAGTGATGCGGTTGCAAGGAGAAGCGGTGGAGAAGGTGGAGGGGTTCAGGCTCCTGGTGTCAGCAGTGCAAAGTAATGGAGAAGTAAAGAAAAGAGTGCAGGCAGGGTGGAGTGGGTGGAAAAGAGTGACAGGAGTGATTTGTGATAGTAAGAATGAAAGGTAAAGTTTATAGGTCTGTGGTGAGACCTGCGATGTTGTATGGATTGGAGACAGTGGCATTGAGTAAAAGACAGGAGGCGGAGCTGGCGGTAGCAGAGCTGAAGATGTTGAGGTTTTCGTTGGGAGTGATGAGGATGGACAAGATTAAAAATGAGTTTATTAGAGGGACAGCGCATGTATGATGTTTCGGTGACAAGGTGAGGGAGGCAAGATTGAGATAGTTTGGACATGTGCAGAGGAGGGACATGAATTATATTGGTAGAAGAATGCTGAGGATGGAGCCACCAGGTAGGAGGAAAAGAGGAAGGCCAAGGAGGAGGTTCATGGATGTGGTGAGGGAAGACATGCAGGTAGTTGGTGTGAAATGCAGATGTAGAGAACAGGGTGGTATGGAGATGGATGATCCGCTGTGGTGACCCCTAATGGGAGCAGCCAAAAGAAGAAAAAGAAGTTTACATATAAGAAATTAGGTTGCCATTTTGAATACAATTCATGTCCTTTGCCTGTCAAAATAATCCAACCAAAAGAAACATGTTGAACATGTGAATGTGCATGCACTTACAAGGACAGTAACTTTCCATTTTCCAGTTGTTTCTTTCAAATTGTTTGATGCAAAGTGGCGAGATGAAAGTTGGATGCACACAGGGAGAGTAGGGTAGTAAAGAGACCAATAGCTATGCTTTTGCATCCACTTGGATGGCCAATGTCTAGTCAGTTTGCCCATCTTCCTATTTCTTTTAAAATCATATGTCATTCCATATCAGCCATCCTGAAAAGTAAATTCAGGTGAGATTTTCTTTGGCATTGCCACCTTGTCTATATTGTCATCCAGCTTATCCTCCTTTGATGAAAACATACAAGATGAATGTGGCAGTACCTGTGTTTGCCAGAGTCTGATTTTCATCAGATGTGAGTGCAATGATAAGATGCAAAGCACCTGTGGGCTGAGGCTTCTTCTGAATAAAAATCTCCAACATGTCTGACCAAAACAAAAGAGACAAGCATAGAGGAAAAGAGAGCAAAACCGAATGGGACAGCATATATCTCTGTAATCTAAGAAAGATATGTTTTAGAGCCTGAGCTTTGACTTAGACCAAGAAGTGTTTTGGAAATGTATTTCTCCTGTCAGAACCTATTGATCATTTTAAGCTGTTTCATTAAGGGTATGAGCCAGGGTTTAAGTCACACTCTGACATTTTAGGACTTGTGGAAAGACAGATTTAAAATGCTTTAAAATATTTTGCCCTTAAAATTCATGATGTCTTTAGTTACCTCAACTTCACTTGGATTTATACTGTCACATTCTTACAAAAAATAGTACCTTTAAAAATGTGCACTTTTCATTTGTTGTAAGTTACTGAAACTTGGTAGAGGTATTAAGATTTAAAATGTCCACTTTATTATAACCACTATATTATTACTACATATATCATGACAATAATATAATAAAATTGACCAATATTTGTTTTCTTTTGAAATAGATTTCCATAAATGTATGTTATGCATTGTTGTCAATTGATGTGTAGTAATACTGATCAATTCCCTTTGGAATAAATGTTTTCTGCATAAATCTGTATGATCTAAGCAACAACAGATGGATGTCTTCAATATATCAGCATGCTTACCATGAAGAAATTTAATGCATACATTATGACATACATGCACCCTATTTTTTTTATTTTTTTATTTTTTTATAAATTAGATTTAATATTTATTACAAGTTGTAATTGGTGTAAGCTGTGCTTTATTATTTGTACATGACCACAGCATGTGTAAATTATTTTATAAAAACCTATCCAAAACAGAACATTCTTCCACAAAGTGTTACCACAAAATTGGAAGCACACAATTGTATAAGACTTTCCCTGTGGTAGCATTGAGTTTTCCAAAACTTGTTCCAGCATGAAATCTGTGAATCTTAAGAAATGGTGAAGAAATGGTTTTAATGTATTAGAATGGAAGATCTTAATTGACCTGCTAGAGTGCTCTGACCTCAAGCCTATGAATTGGAACTGTTGAAATTGTTAACTGCATTCCATGCATCATCACCTCCACATCTGTACCTGATTTTACTAACATTGCAATGTTATCCATATACTTTATACCGATCAGCCATAACATTATGACCACCTGCTTAATATTGTGTTGTTCCCCCTTTTGATCCCAAAACAGTCCTGACCCATAGAGCATTAACAGCATTAACTTCTTCAGTAGTTTGAGCTACAGGAGCTGTTGGATCTGACTACAAGGGCCAGTCTTCTCTCCCCACGTGTATAAATGAGCCTCGGCCAACCGTGACCCTGTCACTGCTTTACCACTGTTCATTCCTTGGGCGTTTGCTAGATGCTGTCCACTGCAGATCAGAGCTGCAGTTTTGGAGATGTGCTGACCCAATTGTCTAGCCATCACAATTTGGCCTTTGTCAAACTCACTCACATCCTTCTACTTGCCCATTTTTCCTGCTTCTAACACATCATCTTTGAGGACAAAATGTTCTGCCTCATATATATCCCAAGTACTAACAGGTGCTATGATAAAGAGAGAATCATTGTTATTCACTTTTCCATAATAGAAAAGAGCATGCACTATTTTAAATTAATGGGCTTCTTGGTTTTGTGAAAATTGAACACCAGTCATTTCAGGGAGTCCATCAGTCAGGGAGTATGTCATTCAGGAACACTGACAATAACTGGCTTTGCATTCGTTTGTCTAATAAAATAAACATGACATATTGAATTGCTCTTGACTGAAAACATTGTCCTCCATGTCACTGAAGTCCACCTTGTAGCATCACAGAATGGCGGTCAAGAATGCTCAAGACAGACTATCTGAGCTTCTTTGATTGTGACAAAAACAGAAAGGTAGACCTTTTCACTTTGATTTCTGTACAAATGACCACCAGAGACAGAGCCACACTGACAGTAGTTGTGTGACAGACTGTTTATGACTACAAGCTAAATGCTGGTTTATGAATGCATATAGTCTACTTTTCGGGTTTTTAGCTAATGTATGACTAACCAGCAAGTGCCGCTTTACAACCACACATAATCAGTGGTATTTATGTATTGTTTATAATTTTGTGTTGCTCATTGTACTGTTTTATTTTTGAATACCTTTTCTCCCTCTAGCTCCTTTTCTATGACCTTTATATTCTTCATTCAGTCTCAAAAGCTGTTATCTTTTTCTTATAAATGTTTTTTTTTTTTTTTCAATCAGGAGAGGTGTTAAGAGAAAGCCTGACAGTCTAATTTTGACTTATCACTGTTAGATATTATTGTTGTGCTTCATACTGCTGCATTTTATGAATTCCACCAGAGAGTCTGAAAAATAATGGCTTGAAAATAGTGCTATCAATCCATCTGTTTTGGCCCCTCGAACTGGACCGTCTGAATTATTACCGTCCCATTTTTCCTTCAGGACGCTGATGGGTATGCTGGACCTGAAGGTCGCGTATGTCTGCTCATCTGTAGCTCATTGCATCTGATGGCTTTCTACTACTGTCTAGACGATGATTAATGGACGATGTCGACTTGAATTTGCAGGAGAAAAGCTGCGTCAAGAATGAAAAACTGGAAAGCTAATAAGGGCTTGTGCTGAAATAAAATGAAGTGCCTTTTGTATTTTGTATGCAGTGTTGACAACTGAATCACTTTTTTCCTGGAAAAAAAATATTTTTTAAGCAGACATCTATACTGCACTTGCTGCGGTTTTCACTCAGACAACAGCTTCAGGTTATATGAGTTAAAGCTCTAACACTTAACAATCAATCACTGATCTTCATTGTTCGCAACAATCAATCACATCTCCATTGTTCTTAACTACATATCGCTGAACTTTATTGTTGTTAACAATCAATCATTGATGCTCACTGATCCCAGCAACAATTTACTGATCTCAATTGTTTTTAACAACCAACCACTGATCACCATCTTTTTTCAACAACCAATCACAGACCACCACTGATTGCAGCAACCAATAAATCCTCAACATTGTTTGTCAACTTTGTACTACCCATTTCTTTCTATCATTTTTGTGATATTTACTGTAAAAAAAACAAACAAAAAAAAAAATATATATATATATAAAAAAAAAAAAAAATTAAATAATAATAATATAAATATATATAATACAAACCCGATTCCAAAAAAGTTGGGACACTGTACTAATTGTGAATAAAAAAGGAATGCAATAATTAAAAAAGCTCATTTTGCATTTTATGAGAGCTACACATTCCAAAAAAGTTGGGACAGGTAGCATTAAGAGGCCGGGAAAGGTGAATGTACATTTAAGGAACAGCTGGAGGATGCGGAGGGGAAAAATAGTGGAGCAATATCAGAAAGGAGTTTCTCAGAAAAATTGCAAATTGTTTAAAATTATCATCACCTACAGTGCAAAATATCATCCAAAGATTCTGAGAATCTGGAACAATCTCTGTGCTTAAGGGTCAAGGCCGGAAAACCATACTGGATGCCCGTGATCTTCGGGCTCTTAGACGGCACTGCATCACATACAGGAATGCTACTGTAATGGAAATCACAACATGGGCTCAGGAATACTTCCAGAAAACATTGTCGGTGAACACAATCCACTGTGCCATTCGCAGTCGTTGGCTAAAACTCTATAGTTCAAAATATAAGTCATATCCAAACATGAAGCGCAGGCGTTTTCTTTGGGCCAAGGCTCATTTAAAATGGACTGTGGCAAAGTGGAAAACCGTTCTGTGGTCAGACGAATCAAAATTTGAAGTTATTTTTGGAAAACTGGGACACCATGTTATCCGGACTAAAGATTATAATGACAACCCAAGTTGTTATTAGTGCTCAGTTTAGTAGCCCTCATCTCTGATGGTATGGGTTTGCATGAGTGCATGTTGCATGGGCAGCTTACACATCTGGAAAGGCACCATCAATGCTGAAAGGTACAGTATATCCAAGTTCTAGAATAACATATGCTCCCATCCAGACATCGTCTCTTTCAGGGAAGATCTTGCATTTTCCAACATGACAATACCAGACCACATACTGCATTAATTACAACATCATGGCTGTGTAGAAGAAGGATCCGGGTACTGAAAAGCCCAGCCTGCAGTCCAGAACTTTCACCCATAGAAAACATTTGGTGCATCATAAAGAGGAAGATGCAACAAAGAAGACTTAAGACAGTTGAGCAACTAGAAGCCTGTATTAGACAAGAATGGGACAACATTCCTATTCCTAAACTTGAGCATCTTTCCTCAGTCCCAAGACGTTTGCAGACTGTTATAAAAAGAAGAGGGGCTCCACACAGTGGTAAACATGGCCTTGTCCCAAATTTTTTGAGATGTGTTGATGCCCTAAAATTTTAAATTAACTTATTTTTCCCTTAAACTGATACATTTTCTCAGTTTAAACTTTTGATATGTCATCTATGTTGTATTTTGAATAAAATGTTTAAATTTTAAACTTTCACATCATTGCATTTCTTTTACAATTTGATCAGTGTCCCAACTTTTTTGGAATCGGGTTTGTAAAATTCAAATACTTACTACCCTTGATTATTTTATCTGCATTCTTGACATACATTGTAAATAGATAGTTTAGTGTTTCGTATTTTAACCTATCTTCAATATGTGTGTCCAGGAGATGCAACACATTTTGATGTGCAAGTGACCATGAAGAATCACAAATATGCATATGAATTTGTCACAATCTGGCAAATTTAAGCTACTTCTTAATTATGTGTTAGCTTATCCCTAAAATGAACTGGCACGACTGTTAATACATAATAAGCAGACCTCTAGAATTGTAAAGATAGAATCCTGAAGCTCGTCTGCTATTCAGTGCAGGTTAAATGATTTTCCCAGCTGTGTGTGATGTGAAAGACAGGAGCGTTTTCAGCTTTCTTGGCTGTTTCACAAAGCTCCTTTGAAGCATCTGCCATGCCCTCCTCAGGATAAATGTCACGTGTGGAAAATCTCCAGCAGCAGGTGGGCCAGAAATCAGCTTCATCACCCTCTCATCTCTCTCTCTTGCTCTCTTTCTCACTCTCCCTTTCTCTCTCATCTTGTTCTCATTTATTCATTCATTTACTCCCAACACCTCAGACGGGACACGCCGGGTCCAACCGATTGGATCTCGCCAACCATTTTTCAATATTAATCAAAAGCACACAGGGGTTCGCTGCCCACTGATGCCTGCTCCATGGTCGATGTTTGGCCATCTACTGAGTTTAATTTGTGCCCTTGTTCTGCATCAATAAACCCAACTGGCTCAAACTGGGCCTCTGCATAGATAGAACTCATTTCATCAGAAGGTGTTTCTATAACAGCAACTTTGACAGCCAATCACAGGTTTATATTAATGCAAATCCTAATATAAGTTATTGTTTTTATGGGCTATGTATGCAATGTGGATGTACTCCACATACTTTGATCTACAATGTGAACATCTTTTAAAGCAATTATTTGTCCATTTTAGAGAAGAAGTCGCCATTATCAACTTAAAAAGAGAGAGTGAGAGAGAGAGATTGAAGGTAGTGGTAGAGTATATATATATATATATATACACACACACAGGTGCATCTCAATAAATTAGTACATCATTAGTAATTCCATACAAAAAGTGAAACTTGTATATTATATAGAATCACACACAGACTGATATATTTTAAGTGTTTATTTATTTATATTTTAATGATTTTGGTTAACATTTAACTTAAACCATCAAAATATTTTAATATTTCATAAGACCAATAAAAAAAAACATTTTTAGTGAATTGTCCTTCTGTAAATTATTTCATATTATTCATTTAGTGTATATTTTCTATGGGATTCAGGTCTGGTAAATTTGCTGGCCAGTCAAGCACACCAACATCATAGTCATTTAACCAACTTTTGCTGCTTTTGGCAGTGTGGGCAGGTGCTGAATCCTGCTGGAAAATTAAATCAGCATCTCCATGAAGCTGGTCAGCAGAGGGAAGCATGAAGTGCTCTAAAACGTCCTGGTAGACGGCTGTGCTGACCTTGGACTTGATAAAACACAGTGTACCAACACCAGCAGATGCCATGACTCCCCAAACCACCACTGACTGTGCAAACTTTAAACTGAACATCAAGCAACTTGGATTCTGTGCCTCTCCTCTCTTCTTCCAGACTCTGCGTCCTTGATTTCCAAAGGAAATGCTAAATATTCTTTCCTTTCATCTAAAAAGACGACTTTGGCCCACTGAGCAACAGCCCAGTCCTTTTTGTCCTTAGCCAAGGTAAGACACCTCTGATGCTTGTCTCTGTTTCAGGAGTGGCTTGACAAGGAATGCGTCAGTAGTAGCCCATGGATACATTTGTGTGTGGAGGCTCTTGAAGCAGCTGCATTCCAGCTGCAGTCCACTCATTGTGAATCTTCCCTCCAAAAAAAATGGACTTCGTTTCACCATTTTCTACCACATTTTTTCCTTCTATTCAACTTTCCATTAATGTGCTTGGATACAGCACTCTGTGAACAACAGCTTATTTAGAGATGACCTTTTGTGTCTTACCCTCCATGTGCAGGGTGTCAATAATCATCTTTGGACAACTGTCAAGTCAGCACTCTTCTCCCATGATTGTGGAGCCTGAACCAGACTGAGACACCATTTAAAGACTCAGGAAACCTTTGCAGGTGTTTGGATTGAATTAGCTGATTAGAGTGTGACACCTCGAGTCTCCAATATTGAACTTTTTTACAATATTAAAAGTTTTTGAGATACAAAATTTTGGGGTTTTATTAGCTGTAAGACATTTCTAATATATCAGTGTGTGATGGATATGTTATATACAAGTTTCATATTTTGTATTAAATTACTAAAATAAATAAACTTTTTAATGATATTCTAATCTATTAAGATGCACCTGCAATTATAAAACTGCGTATATTTACTGTAGCTAATGATCTTTAATAAAGAGATTGTTACGTGCCACAAAAGCATGTATGTGTGTTGTTTTTTTGTTTGTTTTTTTGGTGGGGGGGGATCTTCCACACTTCTATCTGAAGCAGACGTCACCAAAAAGGTGGAGGCTTTGACGAATAAAGCTATGCCGCGGAAACACGAAAGGGGGGCAGATACAGAGAGCAGCAGGAACCCAAAAACTTGCTAAAAATACAGCAAAATTGTCTGTAGTTTAGACTGAACTTGCTTATTTAGAAAAGCGACATGACGTATAGAATATTGTAAAATCTGATAATATTTTTTTGATTATTGTGATATGAATAATATGGGCATTATGGCCATTTTAAGTGTTTTCATTAAAATCTCATTACAATTTAATTTTTTCTAATTTAGTTTCTTTAACTGTTGCTCTAAAATAAACTATACAAATAAATTCACATATTGCTTAAGAGGAACAAAACAAGAAATGCTTCCTCCATTTAATTCTCACCAGCTTTATTCTTCATGGGTCTCAAGGTTGTCAACACGTACTATAGCTCTTCTATTGCTGCCTTTGTTTTGGCGGATAAATCTTTCACATTTCGACTTTATTGAGTTTGCTGGCATGAAATGTTGTCCTCCAAGGTCTTTCTTCTCACAGCTCTGCCTCTCAGAAACACAGGTGTCTACAGTCCACTATGGCCATGACTGTCATCTTGATATGATTAAAGGACTTGGAATGGATAATTGGCACTAAAAAAAGGATGGACAAAAAATAAAGGAAAAAAGAGGGACAGCGGGGAATCTGAAGCTCTCCATCCAATATTACACCGAGTTGCCCGTTGCTTATGGGACTTTGCACAGGAATTAATCTGGCCTGCACTTTTCACGAGATTTAGGCTGCTTTGTCCTTTGTAAAGTAAACACACTGAAGAGGCTGGTGGATTTGTCAGTTTATGAGGTTTACTGCATTTCCTGGATGTCTCATAAAATATAGATGCGAATGATGCATTAAAAAACATGAGAGGAGTCTGATTTATAAGCAGCCTTGCATCCTTTTAGCATCTTTTGCTGCATTAGCATCTGTTCTAGTTGTTTCCCCCCAAAAAATCCCTTCTGACTCATAATTCACAGGAACTACTTGACTTTTATAAAATCGTCAGTTTTATACAAAGCGTCCAATCTAACCATAAAGCCTAAGAGTGCCACTTGAACCTCAGACCTTCTGGTCAGTAGAAGAGGATCTTAACTGCTGGTATACCATCGTTACATGATGCACTTCATTTTAAAAGCAGGGTATTGTTTCATATTTTGATTAAGACATCCACTAGATGTCATGTCAGAGTCAAAACTTCTCTGATCATTTGGCTTGCAAATTTGAAATGAATAGTGAATTCAAGATAAATTCCATTGAAGGAAAATGTTATTTTTTGCTTAAAAAAATTAAAAAATTAAAAATATTAAAAAGTTAAAGGTATTTATCTCAAGATTTCAGACGACTGCAAAGGAGGCATTTTAGCAATGCACAAAATGTAAAATGAACCACTTAATTGTAATAGAAAAACAAATCATCGTTAGTGTTCACAAATTGAATATAATTGGAAGACACTGTGTCCCGTGGTGCTATACTGACTTACACACGTAATCTTTTATGACCTACAAAAGCAATGCACCAAATGACCATGACTACGTTGTAGACTACATTAACTGTGTAGTTAAAAGCAAATCTAATCCAGGCTTAATGTTAAATGTTTTTCTAGCATGTATTTTTGTATCTGATATTTCCCTGCTTGCAAAAAAACAGCTATGATGGAAAGGTTAACCTCCTAAATGTAACTATAATCAGTCCATGATGCTGGACCTTCTTCAGTCTTGGTAACAGATACAAAAAAATACCAAATTGACAAACTACAACAACAACAAAAAAGTCTATATGTAAATCTAATGCCAAAAGCTTGTATATACAATAGCATGTGATAGCATATAGACACAGCAATTAATCTTGTTCTTATACTAGAAGCAGGTTACTTGTCTTGATATCTACTTTATTCAGGGATGTTTACATATACAGCATTTGGCAGATGACCTTATGCCCCAAAGCAACTTACAAATATCTCACCTGAGAAGTCGAGGGCCTTGCTCAAAAGCCGTAGCAGTGATAGTTCTAGCATTTCAACTCACAACCATTTGGAAGGGTGTTTGTTATGGGAAGAAGTTGTTCAGTGGATAAAATGTTGGATTTCAGATAATGCTGCAAACGTAAATGGAAGTATTAAACATTTAGCTACCATTTCCATAAAATAGTTACTATATTATAATAAACCTGTAATGAAACTCCTAAATGGAAATGAGAAAAATAAGTTTTTTTTTTGGTTTGTTTGTTTGTTTGTTTGTTTTTTTCATATGCAAACTATCAGCATTTTTGAATGAAACTGATCAGGCTAATTGTATTAAATAGATGTATTGATGCAGGTGAAGAAATTGTGCAAAATAATTAATAAACAACAAACAAAAGAAAATAGTTATTGCTTATTAATGGATACATTTAGAAAGTATTCATGGAAATACGTCTCTAATGCCTCTAACGTCTCACTGCAATTTGAAATAGTATATTCTGTTTTCCATGTGTTTTTTTATTATTTTTTTATTATTTTTTTGCCTTTTTGTATTTTTTCTGAAATAGAGTAGCTTGTAATAGTTTCCTGCTTTAAGAAATGCAAACACGGGAAATAGTGTATAATATTTTAATTATAAATGCACGAGTCATTCTTTAATATATATATTGTTTGTCAAATGCTGTTGGGATAAAAATTTAAACCATTTGTGGATAAGCTGTTTTAAATTTTAAAACACTGTAGGGTTAACAGTAACCCTACTTCCTAACACAACACCATCACTGATTGGACTATATGATCATAACAGCAAGTCATACAGCAACGCATATTTTTCCTTGCTTATAGCAATAAAGTTGCATAGGAAAATATGTTCCAACACATTCATCACACATGCAGATTTAATTTAGCATTTAGCTTCTTTGATAGGTTTCTTTAGAAAAGCTATTACATGTTCACTTTTCAAGGATTTTTTCTATGCGCTTCTCCTCAGTTCTCTTTCACTCTGACAGTTCAAAGCTTCAGTACAGTAAGGGATAAAAGAAACCCATTACATCTCTGTGATTTCCGCTGTCTCAGAAGGCTAAGATGTTGAGGGTGGACATCTCAGAACAGAGACTTCTATTGAGGACTCGAGAGCACAGATGGAGAGAAATGAAGAACAGGCTTGAACAGAGAAAATGGCTGCTGTTTAAACCTCGGTCCAACTTTTCAGTCAGCGAAGTCTGAAAGTCAGCGCCGAGCCGTTTTAGTGGTAAACAATGACAAGCTTCTAATAAACAATCTGCCACGGTTCACTCCATATTAATAACCGACTTTCGTCCCCTGTCAATCTTCATAGAGAAGACCAATTATTCAGGCTTCAGTCAGCTGGAAAGAAATTGGCTTTTCTGATTTACTCGAGAACTCTGGGAAATCTAGCACAAAGTGATGAATAGTCTCAATCTGCAGCTGTGTATTAACCGTGTATGGGTTTAGAATTCATTAGAAATACAAGAGTTATTCAGTTCATTTGCATCAGAAAAATTAATTTAATGCAGAAGATGATGAAGTGACAGTTGATCCGAGTTCATCTGAACATTATAGACTCAAGCAGTGTCTAGAATTGTGTTCTTCTTAAAGCAATGGCTGATCAGAGTAAAGCACTGTGTATAGTATCGTAATCCACATCAGACTATGGTGATGTAGTTGAGAAAATAAAACCTTAAAGTAGCTAATGATTTTTCTATATCAACAAACTAAAGTGTTATATTCATCTTATAACGCACCAATCTGCCAATGATTGCAATGTTTTTTTAATATTAACCAAGGAATGTCATGTTCGTGTTTACAATATGTAACTTTTTTTACAATTACTTGATAATGTTGAGGCACTTTAAATCCTTGCTTCAACAAGCCAGCTATCTGTACTATTTCCGACTCATACAATCTGCCCATTTGTGCATGAATTCATATAATAATAAAAAAAAACATATTTTAAAAATTATAAATCATGCAACAGAAACAGACCGGCATCCCGGGGATATTTTTCTCCATCTTCTCAAGACGCGACCTTTTCACAACTCTGTCCAATTTAAACCTCCAGGTCTTTTTTCTGCACTCAAGGTCAGTAGAAGTGGAGCTTCTCAGCCTCGGGATGGGCTGAGCCGACTCCACGCTCCGCACAACAGCCGCCTATTTATTTATTTATTATCTCCTGAGATGGCAGGATGTCAGAGAGGTTTTGGATGAAGTTCCTTAGGGGGGAGACGCAATGGACGAGTTTTCAGTCAAGACAGTTCCAGGTCTGAGGAGGTCATGCATAGATAGGGGCTACTTCCTGTCCCTGAAACCTCCCTCAGAGAGCACCGTATGCCCTTTTCAAGCCTCCCTTGGGGGGTATGAAGGTTTGTTATTTAGCACACACTTTCACCTCGATGAACAGTGATGGTGCTTAGACACACACCAGCAGTCAGCCTTATGGTTAAAACAGGTCTAGGACCATCAGCACAGGGTTTTTGATACAATTTAAAATCTTCAAAAAGAAATCAAACCAGCTGGGTAGAAATGCCAAAGGCTCAGAACCATTTATTTATTATTTAACAAGAACTCATTCCAAGAATACAAAATTTAAACTGACATGCAGCTAATTTGAAGACATTTATATTTGTTTGAATATGTACTCTAGGTGGCATATTTTTGGCTGTCCATCTCACTGTATGGCCATCTGAAATTTTTCGCATGATATCTGTTAGCAAGGATAATAATTTGAACAAGTTTTTCTTGGAATTTTATAAATGTATGATACCTTTTTTGAAAAAAAAAAACCAAAAAAACATTAACATCAGATTTTTTTTTTTCCTTTTTGAAGTATATTTCAAGGATATTTGATGTCAACTCATTAGTAACAATAATGACTAGCCTTGTTGGTAATTGAGCCATAACTGCTGACTTCATTGGTATCAAGTTCTATTTGATAATGATAGAACAACAGGTCCCACTTTCAGTCTAAAATGTTTTATCGGTTATTTTTTTCTTGGCACCACTAGTGGATTGGACTTATTTGCATTTGTATTCAGCCTTTGGTTTCACTTTATATGGTCTGTCTCTTCACTGAGAGTTTAAAATAAATAACTTAGTGCTTGTTTTTTGCAAAGATTTAATTTCAATACTTGGAAAATTTGCTAAATATAGGCACAATGCACAAATGAAAATTACAAGTTTACATAAAAGCTTGCTTTCTAAAAGTATTTAATGTTTTTCGGGTCATGAGCCTGACTAAATCTCAGCTAGTCATGGTCTTGGAATCACGACCATCACTTCCATTGTCCATATGCTCGCCCGTCTTTCATCTACAATAAATGTATTTAAAAAATATATATTGTATCAGACAGTATAGCATATGATTTACACTGCTAACTGTAAAAGTGTATACAGTACGTATTGAATATAAATTCTGGCTTTGTGCTAGTTCCCATGTTCCACATTATGCTATTAGACAAACATATTCAATGCAAAGGTATTGTAGTATAACATCATGATCTCAAACTAGATTATTTTTTAAGAACACAATATCCTGAAGTGTTTTATTCCCTTATTACTGCCACACTTATTAACAACACATGCACAAATAAACACACACACACACACACACACACACACACACACACACACACACACACACACACACACACACACATATATATATATACACACTTCAACTATAAGAGACAAAATAAGAAAAAAAATCCAGAAAATCACAATGTCTGATTTTTAATTAATTTATTTGCAAATTATGGTGGAAAATAAGTATTTGGTCACCTACAAAAAAGCAAGATTTCTGGCTCTCACAAACCTGTAACTTCTTCTATAAGAGGCTCTATTTGTTACCTGTATTAATGACATCTGTTTGAGCTTGTTATCAGTATAAAAGACACCTGTCCACAAACAGTCAGACTCCAAACTCCACTTTGGCCAAGACCAAAGAGCTGTCAAAGGACACCAGAAACAAAATTGTACACCTGCACCAGGCTTGGAAGACTGAATCTGCAATAGATAAGCAGTTTGGTGTTGAGAAATCAACTGTGGGAGCAATTAAAAGAAAATGAAAGACATACAAGACCACTGATAATCTCCCTCGATCTGGGGCTCCACGCACAAGCTCATCCTGTGCAGTCAAAATGATCACAAGAACGGTGAGCAAAGATCCCAGAACCACACGGGGGGACCTAGTGAATGATCTGCAGAGAGCTGGGAACAAAGTAACAAAGGCTACCATCAGTAACACACTATGCCACCAGGGACTCAAATCCTGCAATGCCAGATGTGTCCCCCTGCTTAAGCAGGTACATGTACAGGCCCGTCTGAAGTTTGCTAGAGAGCATTTGGATGATCCAGGAGAGGATTGGGAGAATGTCATATGGTCAGATGAAACCAAAATGGTAAAGACTCAACTTGTCGTGTTTGGAGGAGAAAGAATGCTGAGTTGCATCCAAAGAACATCATACCTACTGTGAATCATGGGGGTGGAAACATCATGCTTTGGGGCTGTTTTTCTGCAAAGGGACCAGGACGACTAATCCGTGTAAAGAAAATAGTGAATAGGGCCATGTATTGTGAGATTTTGAGTGAAAACCTCTTCCATCAGCAAGGGCATTGAAGATGAAACATGGCTGGGTCTTTAAGCCTGACATTGATCCCAAACACACTGCCCAGGCAACGAAGGAGTGGCTTCGTAAGAAGCATTTCAAGGTCCTGGAGTGGACTAGACAGTTGAAAATTCGTGTTGCCCAGTGACAGCCCCAAAACATCACTGATCTAGAGGAGATCTGCATTGTGGAATGGGCCAAACTACCAGCAACAGTGTGTAAAAAACTTGTGAAGGCTTACAGAAAACGTTTGATCTCTGTCATTGACAACAAAGTGTATATAACAAAGTATTGAGAATCAACTTTTGTTATTGACGAAATACTTATTTTCCACCATAATTTGCAAATAAATTCTTTGAAAATCAAAAATTTGATTTTCTGTATTTTTTTCTCATTTTATCTCTCATAGTTAAAGTGTACCCATGATGAAAATTACAGGCCTCTCTCATCTTTTTAAGTAGGAGAACTTGCACAATTGGTGGCTGACTAAATACCTTTTTGCCCCACAGTATATATATATATATAGACATATTGACAGACATGAATACACTAAAATGAAAAAATTAATAACGTCATCAGAATTATATACTTGAAACATGAAAAAAATGCACATTGTGGTTTAGTTTTCTTTGTTGCCTATTTTTCGGATAACAATAGTGAATGCTAAAAAAGACCATGGTCTCTTTGTGAACTAATTATTTTGTGGACATCGGTTGAAAAATGTAACAACATGAAACAAATTGGTCAATGTGGGAAATTACAATAAATTGGTAAGTAAGTTCGAGTTTTATTAATATATTTAACATTTTGTTTAGAAAAAAAAATCAACAAATTTGAAAAGTGCCAATTGAGTGTAAAGTGTAACATCCAGGAAAATGACTTAATTTCTGTTCTCAATTGTGGTACAGCAATGTTATAAACAGTGTTTCCCCAACTAGCCTGTCTTTATTCTCTCTTGAAATGAATTAAATGAAAACCCATACAACTTCTAATGCTACTAAGAAACCACAAAGAAATGTAAATGCCTAATATTTTAGTTACAGCTTTTAAATAAATACAAATGTGTTTTGATAGAAAACTTCACTTCAGGGTTTTTTTTTATTTTTTTTTTTATTGTTTTTGTGTATATTTGCCTGTGAATGAGCTTTAAATTTTTTTTTATAAAAAACAAACAAACAATATTGTATTAAAAACAGCAAATTAATATACAGTAAACATTGTTATACAGTACAACTAATTCAACAGATTCTGACCTTCCCCCATTCAGCAAATAAAACAGTACACCACATTCATGCCACAGGTCTGAAGATTATATTTACCATCATTATTTTCAGTTGTACATGAAGATCATCAATCGTGGCGCATTGTAGAGGAATAGAGATACTCATATCCTCTCTCTCATCCACTCCAGTGCTTTCAGCCTCCCCGTATCAGAGGGAAAAGTGGGGAGAGAAATGAGAACAGGAGGAAATTATGCACATTGGGGATATCTATTTCCCGTTTTTCTTCCCAGATAACGGCTTGTTGTTCCAGGCTTTGTTATCTGCCGTGTTTGCCTGTGGGATGATTAGTATAACAAAGGATGTAGGGTGCAAACCTGCTCACACTTCAAAACAACTTCGGCTACACTTTGAAGATGAAAACTCACTTCACTTTTTTCGAAAAAAAAAAAAAAGGCACAGCAGTGTAGATATCCACACGCGTGCCGAAATGAAGCCCTGTGACCGGCCTGATTTGTTTTTACGGTAACAGGCTTGCAATTGGGTTAAAAAATGCGAGTGGAAAGCAAAGTAAAGCCACTGGCTTTTTGTTTACACCCCCCCCATCTCTCTCACACACACACACACACACACACACACACACACACACACACACACACACACACACACACACACACACCTTTTTTTTTAATACCAGAACCCATGTTTAACGCAGATATTTGATCCATTGTACATTGTTTGTGTCTGCTGCAGATGCCGAAAGAATAATAAATATTGCATTCACCTCGGGTCTTCTAATTCAGTCTCCCAGACAAGTTCATAACTTTCTCAACGGGGAAGCGAAAGATCTCCTGCAGCTTCTACGCCTTCTCCTCAGCGCTGATTTCTCTTTATCGCAGCAAATCCGTGGAGAGACACTCGACTCAATGTGATATCCGATCATTAAAATAACTGCAAATAACCAAAGAAAGTGCTCTTTGTTTTTTTTTACACAATCAGTGCTGCTGATTTACATGTCTCAAATGCTTAAATAAATCTCAACTTTATGTTTAATGCTAAAAAACTGAGGGATATAAGAAATAAACCAACATGCATAATGCTGTTACAGTACAAAAATCAACAAAATAGTGGTGAGACAAAGCAGAATTGCTGTTAGCAACTTGAAATTGATTACTTTTAAAATAGCAGCATGCCCCTGAGTGTTTTATTCCTCTTACACAACAACAAGCCCTTTTTTTATTATTTGCTAGTTAAATATAATGTACAACATTTAATTAATTAAGATGCTAAAATTATGTGCACCCCACAAAATTATGTGCACCCCATCACACCTATATTTAGATCATTTTCAAACTGTTTTCATAAAATTGGAACCACACAACACCTGAACATATTGTTTTATAAAACCATCAGTGCCTGATCTCTCTAAAGCTGTTTTAACTAAATAAACATAAACCTCTGCAGTCAAGTTTCATAATATAAAAAAAAGCTTTCCCTGAAGAGTGGAGGTTATTCTAACAGTAAAAGGGGAATAAATCTGGAATATTACGTTCAACCAAACATTTGGCCATTCACTGCATTTGTACATTGTGACAAGTAGCTAAGCAGAAAGCTGGAGGCAGAACCAGATCTCTAATAAACAATTTGGAAATAAGACTGTGGATTAAAAAAAAAACTCCCGGACAGCACTAAAGTTAAAATGTACACTATTATACTATATAACTATTATGAGGCTCATCATTTCAAAACTGGTAAGTTCATTATTAAATATTCATTAAAGTGTCACCGTTCGGTTTGCTTTTTTGTGAGCTGAGAAACTTTAAAGCTGGAGGATTTGCTTGTTTACAGTCCGCTGTCCTGAAGATGGACCTGATATTTACTCAGCTGTATTAGATAAGTAAAAATGTAATTCTGCTGTGCAAATATGTGTGAAATTAAATATACACACACAGAAAAAAGGGTAACAGCTATAGACCTCCTGGATTTATCCTGACCATATTTATTTTTTTATAGCTGTGATGCCAAACAGCATGGAAGGGAAAGCGTTGTCATCGCACCAGTGGCTGCATATTTAGTTAAAGAGCTTGCTTGGAGGAATGGAGTTCATTTTGGTGGTTGCTTGACCAGTAAGAAGATTTAAATCTCTCCACTGGAGCCTTCTGAGAGATACCTCTTCTGTGATTCGAGCTTAAAATCATTCTGTAGGTGCTCCCAGATTTAAGGTAGAAGTAGCTGGTTAGCATTGCACTGTGATTAGCATTGAAAATTGTAAAAAAGCTGGAAGTTAAATTGTTAATGAGCAAAGTAATATTGTACCTAATATTAAATATATAAATCATAATATTTGGCTGAAAAGCTCACTCTGTTTGTATAAAATGAGTATATCCCTATGCTTATTTCTGTATATGCTTACACACACACACACACACACACACACACACACACACACACACACACACACACATATATATATATTGTATGTATATACAATATGTGTATATATAATATTGTAATAATACCTAATATTAAATATATAAATCATAATATTTGGCTGAAAAAGCTCACTCTGTATATATAAAATAAGTTTATCCCTATGTATATATACAATATGTGTATATATATAATATTGTAATATTGTGCCTAATATTAAATATATAAATCATAATATTTGGCTGAAAAAGCTCACTCTATATGCTTACACACACACACACAGACACACACACACACACACACACATTGTATGTATATACAATATGTGTATATATAATATTGTAATAATACCTAATATTGAATATATAAATCATAATATTTGGCTGAAAAAGCTCACTCTGTATATATAAAATAAGTTTATCCCTATGCTTATTTCTGTATATGCTTACACACACACACACACACACACACACACACACACACACACACACACACATATATATATAAAATATTGAAGCTATGTAACTATTAAACTATGTATTTACCCAACTGTATTTATATTTGACTTATAAAGCAGTGTATTCTATTCGCTGATGCTAAAAACATCTAAACCATAAACCTTAGCCACTTCCTAGCTACATGATTCTTGTCTTTTCTTATCCAATCAGCTACCACTAAACTACATTCATCTATTTATATAGTAACATATTTTTGCTATAGGAAAAGATTTTGGTGTAGCAAAAAAAAAGAATAATAAAAAAACCCACAGGTGCATAAACACTACAAGCACAGATAAAAATAAGCAACCCAGTGTCTTCTGAAATAAGACCTCACAGAGTTTCCAGTTCCATGCTGTCAGATTTCACTTTAGATCAGACAATAAACCCCCAACATAAAGTCTACTGCCCTAAAATGAAAGAGTTTAGGCTTTAAATGTGTGGTCAGGTACATCAAGCATGCTGGGAGAAAAAAAAAACAAAAAAACACCCACACATGCCTGTCTTCATCACTTGAATGTGTGTGCGTGTGTGTGTTCGTGTGTGTGTGTGTGTGTGTGTGTGTGTGTGTGTGTGTGTGTGTATGTGTCTGATGTATGAGTGATGTGTGATTGGTGTGAAAACATTTATCTGTGCAAATTTAGTGTATAGTATATTCATTGCCCTCTACTAATACTGGCACACTTAGTAAATATGACCAAAAAACTTTGTTCTTATTCTACATGAAAATAAAAAAGCTAATGTATAAATCCTTCATGAAAAAGCTTACCAACATTTTTGGACTGTTTTGGCTGACCTTTCCTCATGATGTCTAGCTGTTGTTAAAAAGTCTGTCTTGTAAATGTCCTAGTAAGTGTATCTGCGACCAAATTAATTTCTTCTCCCCTGTCAGCCATTGTGGAATGAAGAAAACAGCTATCAAATTGACATAATTATATTTGAGCTTATGCGGTTTGTAGCATATGCGGTTTGCGAGCTCTGACCATCCAATTAAAGGACAAAAAAATGCAAGTGATTTTACACCTGCTAGATGGCTCTGGTGACTCCAATTTGAAATCTGATTGGTTGAAGCAACAGCTTCATTGTTATGTATTTTATGCTACCACCTGATTTCTGAAGGCCTTACGGCAGATACCTTTGACCTCGGCAACATGTGATGTGACAACTGAAATTTGTTTGGATAGAAACTACAATGTATAGTGACAATCAACCAAAAGAAACACTTTGAAATGAAAGGACTATACTATTGGGAATAATTTCATACATATTCATTGACAAATATATTAATGCATAAGTCAGAAATTCTTATTTAGAAGCCAGCAGAGAAAACAGCCCTGGCAGCACACCACTGCTGGAACTTCAAATAAGATCAGGTTCTATAATTAGATAAAACCAAACTGGAGGTTAGATGAAACCAGAGATGGATTTGGTGCACACAAAGGTAGCTATAAAAAAAGTGAACCTTTATGGCTACAGTTAAAGTATGTGGTGGCTCTTTTTAATGTTTTTTCTGCCAGAGGACCTGAAAATTTTATCAGGATACTTGCCACATGGACTCCATCAAATATCAAAAGACATTAAATGACCACCCGATTAACTCTGCACTTTAGGAAAGTTTAAAATCAGCTTTAGTTTGATCTTCCAGAGGAAAATTATTTAAATCATAACCAAATCAAGGCAAAGAATTGTTTCTTTTTCTGCACCTCAGTTCCTATGCTTTCATGCATAGATAAGTCGCTTAACCTTATTTCTATGTTGGAGGTATGGATTTCTGGCCAGATTTCTTCAGACAGTAGATGGGTGTTCCTGGTCCAACCGTTTTCTGCAAGTTCTTGGCCAATGGCACTGCTGGACATCTTCCAGTGTCAAAGGGAAGACAGCATGATGTGTCTTCATCTGCTGCATTAAGTTTCCTTGACTGACCACCTTGTCTACAGTCCTCAACATTGACTGTTTAGTTGTACTTTTAAAAAATATCTTGAAAAGCAAATTCAAGTGTTTTTTTTTTTTTTAAAAACTTGCGTGCGAGTGTCATTGATGATGCACTATAACTACTTTGTGTCTTGTTGCTGTGCTCAGTCTTGTCATTGTCTATGACCTGTGACATGAAATTGTTTCCAAAACCTCACCTGAGTAGAAGAGTTTGGCTGTTGCTCACCCAGTTCAGCCTCCTACACAACTGTTTCTATTTCACTTAATGACCAGGTTACAACCTATATGAAAATTGAATGATCATTAGGAGCTGCTCGGTTAAATTGGTTAATCACACACCTCGAACTGGTCCTCCAAAATGTCTGTCTTTGTACAAGTGTAAAAAGCGTGCAACAGTATTTGATTTAAACGTGTCTTTTGTTTGTTTACTTTTCATTTTGTTAATTAATAAAAAAAACCCAACTATTTAATGCTTTTCTTTTTTAAAGCATTGTCAATTTTACAAAATTTTACGTGTCTTAAACCTTTGCATGGTACGGTATATACAGTACAGTATAAAGACACACACAAACACATCTGTGAGACAACTGTCAAAGCTGCTCTTATAGAAAATAAATTAACACCTACTGACCAATCAGGATCAAGGATATTCTTTAATTTTAGTAATGCTGTGTACACATTAACTGTGGTGAACTAAAAACTATTTTAGTTTAAATAGCAAAATATGAATCAATAAAGTTTACTGAATGCGCTTTTGTTTTTGTACTTCTCATAAGATTCAATTTTTTAAGATTTCTCAGACATGTTATTTTCCAAGCCTGTTTGTGAGCATCGAGGCAGAGAGAAAAACTAAAGTGGTGATTTCTGGTAAAAACGAACGTCCGCGGTAATAAAAGTGATGCATTGAGTGAAGGTTATTCTTCCTTTTAAATGCTAATTGTTCTGTCAACAGTATTCATTTGCCAGGGACCTAACGGGCATGAATCCATTTTGTTTCCGTTCCAGGCAGATGTGTGGTCTCTGCTTTGTTTGTGTGCCTCAGTATGTCTGTGTTTGCGTGTGTGTGTGTGTGTGTGTGTGTGTGTCTGTGTGTGTGTGTGTGTGTGTGTGTGTGATCGTGCATTTGCGCATTGTAATTAGAGGTGCCTTGTTTATCTTCATGACCTACCGAATTTCAGAGGCAGAGAGGAGAGAGAGAGCTAACACACACACACACACACACACACACACACACACACACACACGCACACACACACACACACACACACACACACACACAAAAGGATTACTGCACAACAGCACTAGGAAAAAAAGATTTCTCTTCACATCAGTCGATAATGAGAGCCACCACAGTTTTTTCATTCCTTTTTCTTTTTTTTTAAGGTTAAATGAAGGGGCAGCATTTAAGTCTTTCTCCCTAAAGGTCAAAAAAATCCCTTTTTTTCCCAGCGCAGGCTGGATGTATTGAAATGTTAATATAAAGAGCGACGGAGGCAAAGCTGCAGGACAGGAAGTGTTCCGAAAGGTCAGTAAGTCTCTCACCTACCAGTCTCACCTCTCCACCTGCAACACAAAGTGCTTTCAAACAGCTGGGGTGTATATTATTCATTCTTTTTTATAGCAAATAAATCCAAATCCCTCTCACTTGACTGAACAACTTAGATTTAAAGTTTGCATGTGCTTTTTTTTATTATTTTAATGTTTTCTCCCTTTTATTAATTAAACGCTGATAAACATACAGTATCTTCTGCAAATTACATACAGCATCTTCCATCCTCCTTCTGTATTTTTTTTTATGCTAAACTCTTAATAACAAAGATAAATGCAGTATTTTGGGGAGAACCAAGGTGTAAAAAAAGAAAAAATTTGTCATTTTACACTGTTTTTCAGACACTTAAACATTTTACATTTTAAAATGTAAAAACTCTAAATTAAAGGACTGAACTATAACATTACACTTGAATAAAGGATCCCATTACATTGAAATAGGTGAAAATCTTAAAAATTATTTTGGAAGTATTCTGGAGTGGTCAGAATTATCTTAAGAGTTGGAGGGTTTTATCAAAAGTTCCTTTGAGAGTAGGCAGGATTGGTATTCAGATATTTGATTTTATTGGGGGTAACTGATATTTGTGAGAATATCTTCAGAGGCAATCAGAATTGTTTATAATCTTTTTGGAAATGGGAAGAATTACTCTGAATTACTTTGGGAATGTAAAGATTGATACAGATTGCGCAAGAGTGGTATACAGTACAGGTATCAGTATCCATTGTAACTGTTGCATTGGGTGACGCAGACATGGGTGAGATTACTTTGCCTTTCCTTTGCCTTTGTTATTCCTTTGCATTGCTCCTGGAACAAGTTTGTGGTTATAATTGATTTTGGAAAATGCAGTGAACAGCTTGGATTGATCAGAATTAATGCAGGCAATAAAGGAATTGATAAAACGGTGGGTTCTGTGCACACCTCTATGCCTACTGATATAAAAGTAATATTTATAATTTTAAAGTAACATTTCAATAAAACAAAAGAGGAAATATATTTTTTTTTAAGTTTGACAACAAAGGAAAGTCTTGTAGAATCAACCTTACCTGATTTCTATATTATTATATACTTCTATATTACACCATACCATCTGCATAATCGAACAGTTTTAGTAGAAATCCATGCTCTGATTTTGTGATTATTATTATTTTTTTCCCTCAGGGTGAATAAAAAAAAAAAAAAAGAAAATCAGATCTCAACTCAACTCAACTCAACTTTATTAATCCCCAAAGGGAAATTTAGATGAACAGTTTTAGTAGGAATCCATGCTCTGATTTTGTGATTATTATTATTTTTTTTCCCTCAGGGTGAATAAAAAAAAAAAAAAAGAAAATCAGATCTCAACTCAACTCAACTCAACTTTATTAATCCCCAAAGGGAAATTTAGATGTCACAGCAGCACAACCATACAATGGATAAATTAAAACAACTTTAAAACAACATTCACAAACAACATAAAAACTTGTTCTCCAGTATCAAGTTGCAAAGCATTGTAATTATATACAAAAACATACCTATCTTTATTCAGAGCATTCACAGTCAACATTCAGCTTAATCTCAAAGTTTAGAAAAGGGAAATAAAGAAATTACCAGTGTGTCTAAAATCACACATTTTTAGTTTAAGTGGTTTTACTATTGATGGTAAAACACTGACTGACCTCAAATTTCAGGTATGTGGGATTTACAACTGAGATGATTGAGCATATTCATGTACAGTTGTTTAAAAGCCCTTGTGCCAAAATGTCTGCCAAATGTTTTCTGCAGCTCGTGCTCTACATGGACAATATAAATTATAGTGAGAGCATTGGTGATATAGGCCTGTATGGTTATTGCATTTATTTTAATGACCTTCCTTGCATGATGTCATTGCTTTACATGGAAATACCTTGAGAAATGTTAATACATTTACGACAGATATAACCTGGACAGGTGCAGATATTTACGAATGGTTTGTATTTTGTTTCCTTTGCTTTCATTGAATTAATTGATTCTAATTGAAATCAGACAAAATTGTAAATGGTAAGTAAATTATTGTGATTACAAATATAATATACTAATTAACTGTATGGTATTATATGGTATAATAAATAAATAAAAAACAATATGTTAGTTTATTATAAATAAACAACAACAAAAAATGTTTGTGGAGATTTTTGTTAATTTAGCCACAAGTGCATAAGTAGTCAGGTACTGATGTAAAGTACGGAGGGCTGGTTCAATTCATCACAAAGGTAAAAATTAAGGTTGAGGTCGGAGCTATGTGAAGTTTGGAGCAAAACCTCGTCTGCAAATACGTTTGTCCATATAGTGTGTAATGAATCTTCAGTTGAAGCTTAACAACGTTTTTAAAAAGTTTGCTCTAAGCAATCTGCAATACTAACAACAGACACATTAAGACTAAAAAAAGTCATTCACAGATACAGTAATTTAATAAAGTGAAACAAAAAAGCCTAAAGGATTTGATCTGAAACTGTTCATAAAAACAACTACAGCAAAAAAAAATTCATTCCCTAATCGAGGCAATTCAGGTAAATGTTATCACATCTTTGTTAAAGAAAACACAGGATAAATACAGAGCCTCAAGCTGAATGAGCTTTTTTTAATGAGTGTAGAAATATTCTTGGTGCCAAACACAGCTCTGATTTCCCAGAATTCCTGTGTAATTAAGGGAGTTGTTGACACTGCTTTAATGTATGCGGCACCCACTTCAGTGCCGAGACTCTGAGCTATGTGAGATATGAGATGTGACAGCAAAAATGACAACGCATGTGAAGAAGAAAAAAAAACAAAACAGTGTCAACAAAGTGCCTGGAGACGCAATAGCGAGAAGCTTTTTGTGTAAACAAAAGGTTTTGGTGTGTTGGTGGTAAATGATACAGCTGCCTGGGAATGGAGCAGAGCGACAGCGGGGAACTAGGACATCGCTGATGAGAGCCAGCAATAAAATGACAGGGTTGGTGCTGTAAGATGGGAAATACCAGGTGTGTGTCATCCTCCCTTTAGGTTTATCTTTAATTCTTTATTTAGAAATGTATTTAATATTATTCCTGTATCAGCTGTTTGGCTTGTTTCCCAGTAAATACCTGAATACAGAAAATCTGCAAGCCTATGTTTATTAATTCATCTAAAAATATATATGTTTTTCAAATTTTTCACTGAAAGGAAGTAAAAAGCTGCAGATTTAAATACAAGCCTAGTTTAGCACTAGAGTATTGAGGCTCAGACCTCAATTCTTCAATTTCAAACCTAATGAGTCTAAAGTTATGATATAACTTGGACAATAGATGACAAATCTCATGAATCACACATAAAACTGAATTTCAAACCTTTTGAAGATGTGATTAGACCGGGCTTTAACAATATGATTTGCACCAGCAGCATGAGTTTGTATCGGAAGCCAGGGTATCACACATAGTAGATAATCTTAGGTTCTTAGGTTAAACAAAGGTTTTAAAAGAAATTTTTTTTTAATTTTTTTTTTATTTTTTTTTTTTATAGGAGCTGATGACAGACACTTTTGTCAGTTAGTGGTTACCAAAAGTAACACATACAAATGTCTAAATTAGCAAAGGTGATGTCTGATGCAATAATATACCCTGGTCCCGCCACAATGCAGTATGACAATGTTTCTTACAGAACATTTTAGATGCTGAACTGCAGGATGTCCATGAGGTGCTTAGAAAACATTGTCAACCATATAGCATATGTCCCCAGAACAGGATAAGTTAAGTGGGGAGAATCCAGAGCTAAAGCCAGAGTGCAGACAAACAGGCTAAACTGAAGGCCTACTAGTTGCTTTGTCACTCAGGTTATTCTGCACAGACTGTGTCTTTTCCTTGAAAAGTACAGTATTTATTAAGTTAGGTTTTTTTTTTTTTTTTTTGCAGTCTGATTACTGTAAGATTTGACCAATGTGAATGCACAGCTAACAAATTTGATCTCAAGCTTTTTGAAATGTGCTTTATGCTTGTCACATGTACTCTACAGCACAGTAAGTTAATTTCTTTGCATATCCCTGTGATGTTAGGATGCTGGGGTCAGAGCGCAAGGTTAGCCATGAGACAGCAACCCTGGAGCACTTACCAGGATTTTACCTCTGTATATAAGAAAACTAAATAATTATTTTATCTGTTTCTTTCTTTTCCACAAACAATTCACTACAGCAAAACTACTCAACTAAATGAAGAAAGGCTCGGGAGTGTATTTAGTTCTTTCTAAATACTGGCTTTTTTTCTGACCAATCATTTTTTTTGTTGAAACAATTAAAACCTTAATGTTTTTCTATTTTGGACATGGCCCTTATGTTTTTTTCCCCCAGGAGTCTACTTGTACTGGGACCACATGCAGCTTGAGGTGAGCTTTCTGATTACACAGTAGCGCTGAATGGCCTCTTTGTTTCATCATGTGCAGCACTAAAAAAATGTGGATGTTTTTATTGACCCCAGTCTTTTATTTGAAGCTCATGTAGATAATATTACTAGGAAACCCTTCTTTCATTATAGATGTTTTGCAAAGAGACAAAATATAATCTCACAACACAATGCAGAATAGCTAGTTCATATGTTTAATTATTGTGATGCTTCGGTATGTTCCATTTGATGCATAAACATTCTCTAGTTAGACTATAGGGTGGTATCTAGAACCAACTGAATTGATCAAGCCTATTTTATCAACATTGCAAATGACTCCCAATCAATTTTTAAATGTAACAGACTGAATAGTCTTCTACCTGGATAAAGTTCTGGTCTTTTATGATGCACCACAAAATTTGCAGGCTGTTTGTTGGTACCTTGCTTTTTCTTACAAAGCCCAAAATAAATCTTTTTTTTTTTTTTTTTTTTTTTTTGTCTTTACAAGCAAATCATTGATTGGTAATTGTCAATCAGATTAGGTTGTTTTGGTGAACTATGTTTTAAATGTAACACTTGTCTCCGGCCCGTAAAGAGTTGCTAAGCACTTTATGTCCCAGGGCACCCTTATGCCAGTATTTAGTCATGGTGTCAAAGCTAGTCTTGTCAGAGTCTCTGCTTACACTCTGCTTACTATGTAAATATTCCTTTACATTGCTGTAACATGACAATAAACATACCTAATAATCTCTTCCTCTCTTTTTCTCTCTCTCTCTCTCTCTCTCTCTCTCTCTCTCTCTCTCTCTTTCTCACATCATGATGAAAGAACTCACTGTAGTTGAGGATGTTTATGTAAAGCTTTCTGACAATGTCTAGTAATAAGGGTGATATACCATAAAGGTGTGTGTGTGGGTATGTGTGTCTGTGGGTGGGTGGGTGTTTGTGGGTTGGTGGGTGGATCTGTGGTTGGGTATGTGGGTGTGAATAATAAAGCTTGTCACTGCAAATGCTGAAAATGCAGGTAAAATATTTATGCATATCGAGGCAAAGACAGGATTTCGCCTTGTGAGCTTGAATACATGTATATATTTATATGTATATGTATGTACTGATGTGTGTGTTCTTATGCTGATTTGTCAAATGCCTGTGTAAGCTGCATATTTGCTGAATAAAGCCTTTTTAATGCTGATTTTTATTTTTATTTTATTTAAACGCACCACTTAACTGCTTTGTTTTACCTGTTAGCCTCAGCTTTATGTATTCATTCACATCGGGATGTGCATGCCTGGCTTTATTCAACCAATCACAATGCAGTAAAAATGATGGTGTGAATGCAAATTTTATCATGTTGTTTATACATTCAAGTGTTGCTCCAAAGTTTTTGGAATCGTACATACTGTACACTATGCCTCCAGAATATATGCTTTGTATATCACATGTCAAGCAGGTCACATAACCCAGTGCATTCCCATCATGTATGAATAGAGCCTAAGATCAGTGTTTGTATAACTTCTATAATTTTAATCTAAAATAATATGTACATATAGCAGTGAGTAAAATGTGGCAATGCATGAAAACTTATTGGTGTGTGATATCTAACAATGCAAAGATGCCCTTTTATTTTTATTATTATTATTTTTTTTAATAACAGCAGAAATAAATTAATTATGTACAACAGCTAATGGCCAATGATTGTATTGACACATCATACTTCTATAGCTAAATGAACAAAGTGAGTTAATTGAATCAGTTATTGCAGCTATAAACATTTAAACAGTTTATTATTTCTCTTCATTATAATAAGAAACAAACAAACAGAAAAAAAATAAAGGTCACAAAAAGTCTCCTCTCCTGATCTCAGAAAAGATATAGTTACAGCTTTAACACTGGCACTGGAGACTCCTTCTATTAATGTGGAATGAACATCACAGGACATGATGGACACTTCATGAACAACTACACAGAATAAAAAAATAAAATAAAACATTTTTATGATAACAATAAAATATTCAAATAAATTTTTTTATATAAACCTGCGCTTTGCCACTGGTGCACTATTGTGCAGAGCTCATGTTCTAGACTCTTAATCAACACCTTCTGACCAATCACAATCCAAAATTCTACAGGATTTTGGAGCAATCTTCCATAATTAGGCATTTTCTGATGGCAGGTGAGCAGATTAGGACGTCAGCAATGTCTCTGAATTGCGAGAACCGGCTCATTGTGACAATTATCCTCGGCAGCTTCGAGCCTTCGTACGTCTGTTTTACTCATACGATCCTCTCTGCCTAATTAAATGAGGTGAAACCGCTTTGCGTAGCACTTTTATGGGTTTCAATTTTGTCAGCAAGTTTCCAAAAGGCACCCATCTGAATTTCAAATGATAAATACCAACGCTTTGCTCTTAGAGAAGCAATTCCATTAAAGCCTACATTATGGAAATAAAAGACAAAAACCTACAAAACATAATTGAATCTTCTGCACTTAGTTTCTTGTAGGGCTGTGGAGAAGGAAACAGCACATTTAATTAGGTAATTTTTAAGCGCTTAGTCTTCATGGAAAGTCAAATTAAGTCAAGCATATGTGAAATATTTACACAGTGGCGATATCGTAATACAGTTTTCCTTCTGTTACGTCTGAAAAAAAAAAAACATCCTTGAATCCTACATTTATGCAGAAAACCAAAAATAAATGATGTCGAAGCTAAAACACAAAGTTAAATAGATAGATAGATAGATAGATAGATAGATAGATAGATAGATAGATAGATAGATAGATAGATAGATAGATAATGTGATTTATTCTTGTCACATGTCCTTTACAGGACGAAAGAAAGAAAGAAAGAAAGAAAGAAAGACAGAAAGAAAGAAAGAAAGAAAGAAAGAAAGAAAGAAAGAAAGAAAGAAAGAAAGAAAGAAAGAAAGAAAGAATTGTGTATATAGAAAAAAAGTAGCTTGAGCTAACTATATTTTTTTGCCATTTATCATTCAAGTGTGTGTGTGTGTGTGTGTGTGTGTGTGTGTGTGTGTGTGTGTACAATGCTAATGATTTGTGCGGATGCACTTGTGGTGTAAGTGTCTGTGAAGAAGGGTCCCTCTTCATTCCATCATGAACCAAATGCTGCATCCACACACATACACACACACACACACACACACACACTTCAAAAGATAAATGCCAACAAATATAGTTAGCTCAAGAAAAACTCTTTCCAGAGGCCATTTGACTTCCCAATACAAAGATACTGTATTCACACACACACACACACACACACACACACACACACCCACACACACAACACACACACACACACACTTCAAAAGATAAATGCCAACAAATATAGTTAGCTCAAAAAAAACTCTTTCCAGAGGCCATTTGACTTCCCAATACAAAGATACTGTATTCACACACACACACACACACACACACACACACACACACAACACACACACACACACACACACACACACACACACACACACACACACAGAGACATAAATTTAAATAGACAAATTGATTGAAACAGTTTCAAGGTGTTTACCGATATTTTTTTCTTGTATAGCTACATTTATTTGCATGAACACACAGGTACTGTAGTGGTTAGCACTGCAGTGTCAGGTTTCTATTGTCTCTTTGTGTTTTGTTGCTTGCACACATGCACTTTATGTCCTTGTTAGTTTTGTGTTTTGCATCATCTTGTGCTAATTATGTGTCATGTAGCACCTTGGTCCAGAGGGAGCATTGTTTTTTATTTATTTATTTATTTTTTTTACTGTGTACTGTAACTGGCTGAAATGACAATAAAAGTCTATGTGACATTATTTAAAACTTTAATTTTCAAGGATGTTCTGCTTCTACAGTCACTTACACTTAATTATTATTTATGATTTAATCATGCAAAGCAATTCAAGAAGCAGATCTGGAGCCCATTCAGGATCAGATGTATGGATTAGGGCCTGCAGGAAAAACAGAACCCCCGTCCCAACAATCATTATTTCATTGAATCGTCTCAGGGTTATTAATAGGTCTGTGAAGTTCAGGCTCCGTGTTATCAATCCAAGCTGGTTTGTTCTATCGATCTAGTGAGTGTGTGGAGAAACTAGAAGTCCCTTAAAAAACTCTGAGAGACAAAAAGTACAGCGGTGGTGCAATTACAAATGATACATGATAGCAGGAAAAGTGCAGACTGTTGACTTGTTTTTAATGTTTTAAAATGTACAATAAACTGCAGCTAACATTTCAACAAAACTGTCCACGGACTTAATTTTCTGTTAAATGAAATCTTACAGGAGCTTTATGATGCACAAAGTCATTTACTAAACCACACCGCAAACCCCAGCACAGCAGGAGTGACTCTGTTTAATGTCATATGTGTGTGTGTCTGTGTGTGTGTGTGTGTGTGTGTGTGTGTGTGTGTGTGTGTGTGTGTGGGTGTGTGTGTGTGTCTTTTTTTCAACCTTTCATTTACAGGAAGGAGGACTGAAGGAGGCAGAAAACACAGATGTGCTCTGTAGGGTTCAGCACTGCTCCCAAGTCAGCACTTTCTCCAGAACAGTTCACACACTCCTTTACTCAATACCATGGAAAGAGAGAGAGAGAGAGAGAGAGAGAGAGAGAGAGAGAGAAATATATAGAGAGAGAAGGCATTAAGCAAAAGATAGGGTTAGAGATAGATAGATAGATAGATAGATAGATAGATAGATAGATAGATAGATAGATAGATAGATAGATAGATAGAAAAAATGACAATTATATTAAAGTCACCAGAAATAAAGTATAAAAAGAGATTAAAAAAAAGATCAGAGACATGCATAAAAAGAAAGAAAGAAAAAAAAAAGAAAGAAAGAAAGAAAGAAAGAAAGAAAGAAAGAAAGAAAGAAAGAAAGAAAGAAGGAAGGAAAGTGAGGAGAGAGATACAGAGAAAGAGAGACAGCAATTTAAAAGATTTATAGAAATAGAAAGAATAATAAGAGACAGTGACAGAGAGAGAGAGAGAGAGAGAGAGAGAGAGAACGAGAGAGAGAGAGAGAGAGAGAGATCATTGACTGTAGATTAGTGTGTATGAGGGAGGGTTGATGGAATGATGCAAAGTTTTTCACAGAGGAGTGTGAATGAAGCAGTGTGTGGAGGAGAAACACTATACACAATAAAGCAGTGTGTATTTGAGGGAGGAGCAATAGAATGACGCTAATCACAGAGTGCTAACTCAGAGATCTTAATTCATAATAAACACTTATGCACCGTGAGCTGTATTCAGTGTACCAAAAATCCACACATCAAGATTCAGATCTCAGACCTCAGCGCTATACAGAAGCTCACAGGGGAAGGAGATGTTAAACCATGTCCAGAGCCATGTCTCAATTTAGAAAGATTCTGACCTTGAACAAACAATTGTGTCAATAATTAGATGAATGAAGATACAACATCAGATGAATGCTAGGACCGATTATCCTTCACACCATGAGCACATCTTTACAGCAGAGCGCTCCAAATGTATTTAATTCCTTAAACAAACAACAGCAGTAAATTAACAGTGAGATGAAATCACTTACTTCCCACACACACACATTACCATTTCACCACTCGGCGTTTATGATTGCATTCATTAGATTTAAAAAAACTTTCTTTTAAAATAAAAAGCAAAATAACAGCTGGATCAAGTGCTATTCTATACCAGAACCAGAGATTAATGTGAAAACTACAACTAGGACAATTCTTACAATGATATAATGGTGATATATGAGACTTCTATTAGATTTATTTCAACCCTCACCATCTCACTCACTTTATCATCTTTTCCTACCACTCATTTCTTTTCAGGTTTGAACAGAAGTTTGGAGTTTAGATGGTAACCATAAACGCTGACTCCAGTGATTTGGCTAATAAAAATAAGTAAATATTAAAACAAACAATCAATCAAACAAACAAACAAACAAATAAACAAATAAATAAATCAATAATTCTGTTGATTTTTTTATGTATGAATAATATCTGCATAACCAGCAACTTTCTCTATGTACTTTAACCTTGTAAGAAGTTTTGTGTTATTTTATCACGTGATAAACTGATAATAAAATGTAGCTGTATTTTTGGTATGAATCTAACAAAGAAAGGATAACATTATAAATAATCTATAAAAACAAACAACCAAAAAAAAAAAGTTTGATCTGTTTTAGCACTGAAATATTGTCTAATTAAAAATACAATAGAACAAATCACCTTTAATCCGAATACATTTTATAGTACAACAAAGTAAAGTATATTGTGTATAACCCGATATGTATGTTTGTCTTTCTATTAGTTTAATAAATGGATTTCCTTTTTTTTTCTCGACGTGTCTGTATGCATGTGTGTGGGCATCTATGCTTTTGGTAGGTGTGTGTGTTTGTGTGTGTGTGTGTGTGTGTGTGTGTGTGTGTGGTCATCTACAGTATGCTGAGTTGTGTGTGTGTGTTTGTATGTATATGTATGTTTGCATTTGTATGCATGCATGCATGCATGTGTGTGTGTGTGTGTTTGTATGCATCTATGCGGTCATCTATGTTTAGGTGTGTTTGTGTGAGTCTGTGTGTGTGGTCATCTACAGTATGCTTAGGTGTGTGTGAGTTTTTATGCATGTGTGCGGTCATCTATGCTTAGCTGTGTATGCGATTAATTTATTTGTTTGTTTGTTTTACCATCAGTACACACAGCACTCCAGGACAACGGCTTATCTGTTCATCATCATACGAGTTGTGATCATGAAACCTCTCGCACATTTCTTGCCATGAGCTTTTGTCGGTATCAAGCGCAGCGAGCAAAAAGACTTTAAAAATATAAAAAATGTGCTATTGGCAAAGTAATTTCATCCATCTGAAACAGGAAGTAATTTGAACTTCAGACACGGCTCCAAACAGCGATGTTTAAATATATTTATCTCGGTTGTTTGTTCGCCTGACGGCTTCTTTTGTTTTTGTTTTGGTTTGCTTTCAGCGCTAATATGATGCAACGCTCACGCAATGTTGATGGGTAATACATAAACTCAGCCATGTTCGGTGTGTAACGCTGCATTGCCGCTTTAAGGCATACAGAAATGTTTATTACACATCACTACACATCACTCAGCATTTTACTCTTAATAGTTACTTCTAATAGTTACCCTTTAATCTAATAGCTTTAGCTAATAAATTGTAGTCTCGTTGTAGTGTGTAGTAAAACATAAACATGGATAGTTATTTCATATCTGTAGCTTCATCACTAAGCTAACTGGGTTCTTTACTGCTAGATCCTGATTGGCTTGCAAAGATTTGTGCTTTTGGACTCTGATTGGTCACTGAGCTGGAAGTCAACAAAAAAAAATTATCCTAACCTTAATTTTTTATCTGCTGACTTTTATTTATCTTTGCAAGAAATGCAAGAAAAGAACATTGGGAGGAAAGAAGCAAAGGGATGATGGATGCCAGAGAGCGATAGAAACATGAAGTGAAATAAAAACACAGAAATAGAAAGACGGGTTGAGAAAGACTGTAGACAACAAAAAACGAAAGCAATTAAAAGAACAACTATTAAGTGAAAGAATGGTAGAAGAGGGTAAAAGAACAACAGATCTAAGGAACAAGGGAAATATGAGAAAAAAATAATAGAAATGAAGAGAGAAAATGAAGGAAGAAATAATCAGGCAAAATTGAAGAAAAAAAGAAAATGTGTGTGTGTGCTTGTATGGATGTGTGTTTAAGCAAATATATGGGAATGTGTGTGTACATGTGCATTTCTGCATGTGTGTGTGTGTGTGTGTGTGTGTGGAGGTGTCTGTATGAGGAATCATAGAAATTAAGTTAATTAATTTAATTAAGTCCCTGCAGCAGATGATGAGAATCAATCAAGTCATGTTTATGGCTTGGAAGTAAATATTCCTTTAAGCATTCCGAAAAGGATTTCATCAAATTCCACATCGACATCAGCACCGAGCCACAGAGACTCATTTCATTTCCCAGTCCTGAGTGTCCGCTTCATCCACATGCTGAATCACTCCTGAGGTTAAACAGGAAGCTGACAATCCCACTATGCTCATTTAAAAATCTGCTTATTGTGTGTGTGTGTGTGTGTGTGTGTGTGTGTGTGTGTGTGTGTGTGTGTGTTTGTGCGTGTGCGCATTTTTGCATGTATGCGTTTAAGATGAGAACGCAGTTCCGTTCGCTCCAAAATGTCAACACATACACTTCATTACAGGGCTGTGTTAAACATGCGAGAATCTGGATACGCTTCACTTAGTTTCACAGCAAATGAAGTGAATTGTGTTTAAACCAAAAATCTAATCACAAACAAACAAATCAGTGACATAATGGAGGATAAAATCGAGGTGTCAGAAACTAAACATCCCACAGCACGCACTGGTGTACATTTAAACTCATATGACATCTACTTAGATTGATTTGAACAATTTACACATAAAGGTGAGATAAAGAATTATTTGCTTTTCTTATTTAATATTTAAACATTGCAGTTCCATATTTATTTGCTGGTGCTTTTTTCTTTGGGTTCTTCTGCCCTTATTTTTGTAATATTTTCACCATTTAAAGCTTGTATAAATAATATATTAACTATATATATATATATAACTGTATGCATATATTTATATATTTTTTCATTGTTCTCTCTCTCTCTCTTTCTCTCTCTCTCTCTCTCTCTCTCTCTCTCTCTCTCTCTCTCTCTCTCTCTTTCTTATGCACTAAATTATTAAAAACATCAGGATGAAGTGAAAGATCTTCAGTGGCCTGGAGCTCAGAGTGAACACCTTTGGGGTGAATGTTAACACTGACTGCACCCCAGACCTCCTCACCCACCCTATTAGTACCTGACTTTACTAACACCCTTGTAGCTGAATGAGCACAAATCTCCACAAACACACTCCAACATCTATTAGAACATCTAGGGATTAAATATGAAATGGGATGTTCATAAAGCACAAGTGTCCACAAACGTCTGTGAGAGAGAGATAGATAGATAGATGTATATATTTCCATGGGTTTTGTTGTACCGCCTTTCCACATTAACTGTTAGAGTTTTATATTTTAAAACTGATATTAAATCTGTGTGATCATGATAGTGCACAGTTCATTTAAGATCCTGAGCAGTAATTGTACTTTTTGAAGGCTTTATTTCATCGCTGTGGATTGTGATTCAACTCCAGCGGGCATCCTTCAACACTCGAGCTGAAGCCTATTAGCCCTGAGCACTGGCACATTTTAGAAGAGAAAACGGTCATTTTTTTTTCTTCTACAGGGGCTCTTTCGAACAGAACATTTCTTTTTCTTTTCAAATAAACAATGGTTTAGTGTTTTCTGTCAAATCCTTACATGTTTATCAAACACTGCATGAGCTGTTTCCCTGAGCAATGAAGGTGCGAGAAAATTAAATCCTTTTCCGAATCCAATACTTATTCATTATTACTATCCTGAAGCTCATCATGTTCCTCTAACAGCATGACATGGTATAGTATTATCTTTCACTCATACGACAGAAATATGCGTATTATATAACAATTATACATTTTACAAGTTGCGTTATAACAGCTATAAAGTTATTCCCTCACACCTGCCTCTTTTTTCAATAGTATGCTAATCAGACAAAAAAAATAAATAAATAAATAATAATAATAAAATTAAACATAAAAGCAGTTTGTCATTTTACCGAGAAATTTAGTAAAATGTAAATTTCTCATTCCTGAAAAGGTCAGAAAATATAAACCATTGAGTGTTACAAATCTCTGATACTGGTGACTCCTTCTACAAATGTTAAAAAATAAACGCCTCCTGTGCAGCATCTGTCATTCTAGTGAGCCGCCATTTGTAGCCTTACTACTGTCACAGCTGTTGTGATAGAAAAATGAATCGCCACTCTGTGACCGATCAGTATCCAGTCTGGTGTAACAGCACAAAGTTTTAATTAGTAAATCCTGCTCTTTTGGTCTTCTTGGTAAAATGCTACAAAAATAAATAAATAAAATATTGCTTATCGAGTGGATTTCAGTGTATTTAGATAACTTATCTAGTCCTGACCTCAAGCTGTATGCCATCTGATTGTCCGGGTTTTGTCCTGCTTCAATTTAAGCATCTGTTCAATGTTTTCCTTTATGGATAATCCAGGTTAGTCAAGTTTTTGTTTATTACACCACACCACCTCCAGTTAAAGTGCTTTGGGTTTTTAATTGAAGCGCGAACATCATTTCATTACGCGTCCTACGCTAGATGCCTCGTAGCTTAATCAAACTCTAGAGTCCTGCAGCCGTATGAGAAGTAATCAAGCCTCATCTGCCGTCCAATCATTACTGTCTGACATCTGATAAACACACACATATAGTATTTACACTCAATACAAGGCATTGCAATCAAGCACGTGAAGTCGTTTGCAGTGGTGTGCATGAGAGGTTCTGCTTGTTAATTGTATCTGTGTCTGGCTCTTCGACATCTTCTCTCAGGTTTAATTAGTTTAAAGTACACTTTTCAATCACATCCAGCCGCACAGAACCGGAGAGAGGGAGAGAGTCCCAGAGATTGTTTCCTTCTTTTTTTTCAGCCTCACCGTTTTCTGATTAAAGTCTTTCTGCTTAATTAACAAGCTGCGTTTGTGTGTGTGTGTGTGTGTGTGTGTGTGTGTGTGTGTGTGTGTGTGTGTGAGAGTGAGTGTGTGAATGTGTTTGGACAGATTTTTGCACATTTCTCTTTTCCTGTCTCCATTCCATCTTCTACCCTTGAGAGCTCCAAACTAATCAACTCACCAGGGGCCTTTTGTTAACCTTTCCAAATGAACAAAAGCAAAACGCTGTCACGGTTTGGACAAGCAAAACGCAATGTGCCTGATTTGCATCAAAATATCATAATCCACACAGACTTTTAATAAATAAATAAATAAATAAAAATCAAAAGTCGACATTCAGTGCACCGAGAGCTTTTTTACATTGTGTGCCACTTAAACTTCTTCCAGAAAAATCTGCCTAGTGTGTGGCTTCTTCTTCACGGGTAGATTCGTTCGGCTCAGTCAACTGCACTGTTTCATTAAACTGTGGAAAAAAAAAGATCATAGTCCTGTTTTCACTTCACCATAACACACAATATGCAAACTGCACAATCGAAGCTGATTTGCTATACTGAAGCTATTTTCTTTTTTTTTTTTAATTAAGGTAAAAATATAAAGATTGTGCTGTTAGATTCAAATAATGCACAATATCGTGGAGTGATGAGTTACAGTTAGCATCCAGGAGTGAATTATTTTTCTACAACAGAACATGAAAAATTAAAAAATGTAATTTCTATTATTAACATACACATTTTTAACAATTTAAAGTTATATGTAATGACAAAGCAAGTCCTTCCCTCTTTTCACTTATGCTAAAGCAGCTGTAAACAGTTGTTCCATAAATTTCCTTTTTATTGACTTCTATCTTTCATGCTAATAACACAAATCCAGCAGTGAAGCCAAACAATCATCACACTGTCACAATAATAATAACTGCATTTGTAATACAAACAAAACTAATGAAAATTAATACAAAACATTTCCAGCACTTAGTGCTTAGGACCCTGAATTGCCTTAAAAGCAGGCCTCAGTCATACATTATATAGACAAAGTTTTGAGACAGCAGACTTTTCCAGACATGTGTGGTTCTTCCGCACTTTTACCACAAAACTGCAGGCACACAATTGTATAGAATGACTCTGGATGTGGTAGCATTTCATTTTCCTATCACTTAAACTTGGAGATCCAAGCCAGCACGATAAAGCCCCTGAACACAAAACAATTTCTATGAAGTTTACATGGGTGGGATTGAAAAATCTTGAGTGGCCTGCTAGAGAGCCTTTAGAACTTCCACCCTATTTACCTGTTGGAATGAGTTGAAAGACTGACTGCACCCCAAGCCTCCTAATCCAACATCAGTACCTGACTTTACTAATGATATTGTGGCTGTACAAGCACAAATCACCACAAGCACACTCCAAAATCAAGTGGAACATCTAGAGTGAAAGTTATTATAGTAGCTAATGAAGAGTGTTCGTAAAGCACATACCAATGTTTTGGTCACGTGTCAACAAACTTTTGTACATACGGTGTTTATAACACTGATTTTTCCCCTCTCTTAATGCTTTTGAACATTTATAAAGTCTGCTGAACATCTCCCAACCTCTTGCCCATCTTCATAACTCACAGGTGGATTCGTGTTACACTCATTGGTATTAGACTACTCATGAAAAATAAATGATGCTATCAAAGCGGAGGGCAGCGTCTCACCAGGGCCTCTACGCCTCACGTTGATGCAGCACATTAAACAGTAAAGACCTTGCTGAGCTCTAAAACACATGCTGATGCGCTAATGGGCTGCATATTTGATAATAAGCCCCATTTTCCTTACTTCACAAGCTTGATTACGTCAAGTTCTGAACTAGAAACTGAATTTTTAATAATCAAATCCCACCAAGATGCCAATCTCTGCAAATTATTGCAACATCCCATGACCGCGCAGAAGATCAAACTCCCATACGAACATATAATTTCATTTAATGAATAAATAAATGAGTCAAAGGTTGAAATGGATAAATCTTACTCCCACATTTAGATCTGAAACACGGCAGACATTTCGAGGCGGCAAAAAAAAAAGCCAGGTCATTACTGTTTTTTTATTTATTTATCATTGTATTTATTGAGGTAAGACATCGGGGTGGCACTAAGTGAACCCGATTTCCGCGAAGATGAAATCCTGAAATGGTTTGCGGTTGATCATGTGATGTTTTCTCCGTCATTAAGCGAGAGCGAGCTCTTGATCAGTACTAAGTGCTGCGCTGAAGAGCTTCTGGTCAGAGTATTGATTTTCAACACACTGTGCTTGTAAAGTGCTTTTGCTTTTTATGGAATTGTGACAGGAAATGCTTTTATATTCATCCACCTGTAGGATCAGAAAAAGTTCTACGGTTGGTTTCTCTGGGTAGCAAATTTTTTTTAAATAAATAAATAAAATGTACTTAAAAAAGTTTAGGTTTAAACATATGGATTGCAGTGCTTGTTTTATTTTTTTATTATTTTTTTTTAATACTTTATGTGTAAAAGTCTCTAAGAAAAGATTTTGTTTAGTCATAAAGGCTTTAAATTTCAAAATACTAAAACATTTGCTTTTCCAATTTACCATTTTCTCGTATTAACAACATTATTAACAATTTGGATGTTTAGTAGGATGTTATTTTGAAAGAAGGGTAAAATTTTGAAAGCAACTCAATTAATCATCCAGTGAACCCTTAAGGAACATATTAAGAACCTTTGTTAAGACACTAAGACTTAATAATCCACACAGGTTATTGGTATAAAAAAGCAAATGAGCAATAATGGTTTTTAAAATGCATACTTACACAGATAATACACACACTCCAAGAATAAAGCGTTCTTACAAGGGTTTTCAAGGTTTTATCTGATAATCAAAGGTTTTCAATTGTCTTTCAGAATATGTTCCCAGTGGAACTTTACTAAGAGGCCTTTCATTATACAATAAATTCCCTAAGAATCTTTAAAGAACCCTTTTCTCGAAAAGGCCACATTTTTGTTGTTGGTACTTTTAACATCTACCTGGACAATCTCCTAAGAAAAAACAAACAAGCATGCTCTATAGTGTATTTTAAGGGATGTTCTCTGTAGACCATCATTTGCAGTCCAGGCTGACCATCAACGTCTATCTCAATTTGAAGCCGTCTGTCTGATTTTCCTCCTGACCACATTAATTATCATCATCCGCATATCAAACTTATCCTGATTGTGGTGATTACGTGTGACTCGGTCACGGCCACGCAGCCCCAATACATTTTGATCAAGTCTAATTATCCTCCCTTGGAACGTGACCTGGAAAGACATCCGAGTCTATCAAAAAGTTATTGTCAAACACTCAGTAGAAAAAAAACATTAAAACAAAAAATACAATTGGAAGGAATGGGAATTCAGTTGGTTGTAAGTCAGCTGCTATTTTTTGTCTTTACCCTCAATCGATTTTAAATGTTCTACCAGAGGAAACCCGAGAGAAAAAATAGAAGGCAAATCTGCTTTTTTTAGAAGCACAGAGACAGAAGGAAACAGCATAGATGCGTTTTTTTTTTTTTTTTTAGTCTGGAACGTGAATAAAGCAGCAGATGGTTCATGCAAGGCTCTTCAGCAACTTGGCAATCAGAGCAGCACAAGTGGAGAACGCAACTGGGGGCTTAACTGTGATATGTTTTATTCCCTGTTCCGTCTGGATGCAAAAATTACAACATGAATCTGTTTTCTTTGTGCATGTGCTGCAGGCCAGACCCAGACTGATTTAGAGAACAGAGAACCATTTCATTTTCGAAAAAGCTAAAGATTACAGGTGAAGCTGAGATGTTGCTGTGATTGCAATTTCTTCTGAAGGTCATTGCGTTTTTGGTGGAGTTCTAAGGAAATAACATTAGAGTTTAGAAAGGATTTAAGAAGGTTCCTTTGAAACTTGATAACTTTGGATTCGGACTCTGAGGGCACATATACATTGTATAAATCCTGACGAACAAAGATGTACTGGTCTGTGTAAAAAAAATGTGTCTCCATTAAGGTTTTTGTGCCTCTTGGAAAAACCTTTTGTTTCTGAGTTGGTTCTGAGTAGAACCCTACAAAAAAATGATTCTTTAATTCTTTAAAGACATAGATATTGGGGCTTTTTAAAGGGTTATTTATTTAAAAATTACATTTTTGAATGTATAATTTATGGCACTTTATTGTTGTGTTCCAAATCCCATTCTCAACCAGTTTAAATGTTCTAAAAGAACGAGGTAGGTCTCTTAGGTAGGTGGGTCTGGGTGGTTAGGTGAGTAGTTAGGTAGGTAGGTGGCTGTTGGTGGGTGTCTAGGTAGGTAGGTGTGTCTCTTAGGTAGGTTAGCCTGGGTGGTTAATGGGTAGTTAGGCGGGTTATGCTGTGGTTCCCTGGTGGTTTATAGTAGTTAGGATGCGGCGCTCTCAATGCTGCAGACCAGGTTCGATCCCCGGTCAGGGAACCCACCCAGCCATTAGGGTTGCACAAGCCTTAGTGCCGCTCCCAAGCCCGGATAAATGGGGAGGGTTGCGTTAGGAAGGGCATCCAGCGTAAAAACATGTGCCAAATCCAACATGCGGATGATCCGCTGTGGTGACCCCTAACGGGAGAAGCCGAAAGAAAGAAAGAGAAAATCATGAAATATTCATGCTGCAATTTAAAATAAATAAATAAATCACAAATTGAAATAAAAAAAACGTAAGAATTCTATATTAAACATTTCTATATTAAACATTTTTATTAATTTATCTTTCCAACCGAAGCCATATGTTGATTTGAGTTTAAGTCAGTGTGTAGCGCACACACGTGCATATTGCTAGCCACCACCAAACATATGGATTTCTGTGTTTATGTACCATGTGCTTGTGTTTTGCTTTGTGACACGTGTGTTTTAGTTTTTATTCATGTTATGTCGTGTCAGTTCTTGTCAGTTCTCTCACGTGCCTCTTTGTTCAAAGCTGTTCCTCATTTCTGTGTTCATTATTGTGTGTGCATATACACCCCTTGGTGTGTGTTTAGTTTTCATGAAATAACTCGTTCAGTTTACTGTTGATTACCAAGCCGTTTTATTCATTTTCTCATTTTCTCATGGTTTCCTTTTTTGTGTGTTATTTTTTTTCTAGCTTAGTTTTTGTTCTTCATTTTTTTGCTCTGTTTCTCCCCTATGTATTGTTGTTTGCCAATTGCATTACCTTTTTTCCAAAAATTTTATATTTGCCTGCTAATTTATATTATCTGCCTGTTTATTATAATAAATGCTCATATCCAGCACTTGCATCTGCTCTAGCTACCATGTATTTGCAGCACACACAATTTACGTAACACCATGGTATTTTTTATCAGATTTTGGAAGCTCATCAGGGCACATCAAGCTTTTGGAAACACATTAGGTAGAAAATATGATTAGTAAAATAGAAAATAAATAAAGCTATTTATTAGATGTGGGAAATTTCTTTTATTCCCATGCTCAAGGTTTTGAAGTTTGTTCGAGGTCACTGCAGGAGAAAACATAAATGGAAATACTTGAACATTCCTTTAGAGATGTTTTGCGAATCTTTTGAACTAGTTTGTGTTCCGTTGTTTGTTTAGCAAACTGCCATCTTACACATCCTCTGATTTAACAAACATGCAATTTCAGTGGCTTGATCAGAAGATCAAACATTGTCCTTGCATTGTTCCTGTTTTTTTCGCCTTGTGTATTCAAAGGCTTCGGGATTTACATCAAACTGAAACGCAGCAGACATTTTCTACAAATAAATAACTGGAAAGACAAAATAAATGCCCTCAGGTGTTCTACATTGCTACGTTTGACTTTATTACAAAAGATCAACATGATCATAAGCTTCAGGCTGCATAAAGATTTACAACACTATGGAGACGTGACATAGCGCAAAGCTAAAACGCTTTCCTGTCTGATCTCTATCATACCGACTGAATTACTTTTGAGCTTTTTATTCACTCAAGCTTAGATTGGAAACTGTCCAACTCGACCAAAGATTAAAAACTCAGAAGTGGAAACTCAGAATAAATGTAGCTGTATGGAAAATGATGAGATTGAAATGGAGTCGGTGTGTGAGATAATCCTTAAGTTATCTAACTAGGGTTGCTGGTATTTGGTTTCTGTCTGATACTATATTGATTTACTTGGTACTCTGACACCAACATGTGATACTATGTGCCCTTAACTGCAAACAATCCCATGCAAAAAACTAGGAGACAAAAAAATGACAGCGATTGGGACATATTTCATGATTAATGATGGCAAGTAGAGCAAAACAGATGGCAATCGGTGCCGCGAAATCACGCATTCCTACTAAAGCTTTCTCATACAGAAGTTACCTGATGAAACATCTTGAACATAAATCTAAGCAGATAATTGCTAGCAGCAAACACAAGCAAGGTAAAAATAAATGTCTGGAGATAATGCCAGGTAAGTGAGAGTACCAGCTCATATGTTTCATCGACAACAATGCAATAGAAAATACAAGCACTTTGGTGAATTGTAACAAAAGTTCCTTATAAAGAACGACCCTCTGTAGCATGACCACATAAAGACACACACACACACACACACACATGTACAGTACTTTTCATGACCACTATTTTAAACCAGACAAATATACATTGATGATATACAGATTCATCATACTGAGTTATATGTTTTAGTATCGGTTATCCGTATTAGTATCGATATTCACTTCCTTGTTCTTCTATTCAGGCTGGATAATGAGATATCAATGCTTATAGACTCTCCGGCATACACTGAAGAGCAAAAACAACACACAGAAATGCAGCAACACAAAATTCTATCACGTTTGAGACCCGGTATTGCTTACAGGCCCTGAATGCGCATGGATTGGATCCTAATAAGACTTTTACCACATGCATTTTAGTCAAATGTTTCTCCAGTGAGCTAAATTGAAATTTGATTGCTTGTATGCCGTTTAATATGCAAATAAGCTCATAACACTGACAAGCAACTTCCTGTGTCGTTCTTTGTTTCCAGTCATTCCATGCAAATCTGGTTGGCACAGTGACACTTGATGCCACATGGGGTTTTAATGCGCTTGAAGAAGGTCAGCGTGGGCGATAGGTTAAGAATCAGATCAGGATCTGATTTCACAATATTTACATTTTCGAATAAAGTGAGTGAACGGAAAAAAATGGTGTCAAGAGAAGGGGCAATAATCTTGAGAAGATCATTCTCATATATAGCATTGGCTATATATATATATATATATATAGCATGTATACTGTGACTTATGACAATCTTTTGAAGGAGTTTCTGGTATTGGATATTGATGGCATTATAGTCTGAATGGTTGTGCCTAAAGATTGTAAAAGGGATTCAGTTATAAAGCATAAAAAAGATTTAAAGTCACCTAGTGCATATGGAGTCATAATTTAGTGTCATGAAGTTTCAGTCCTGACATTATTTAGGGTGTTATAATTATGAAAAATTGAAATACTTATAGCTTTGGTTATAACATTGCACTTGAATTATAGTTAGAATGTTTTTATGAGAGGGAATATTGGAATATTGTATTGCGATGGGGTTCAGACCATGTATTAGAAAATGGGTTTAGAAATTACATTGTATTAGACAGGGTTTCGATTTTGATATATTGTCTTAGACAGTGTTTCAATAATGACAGTGTGCTGGGGAAGTGGTTATGGTGCTTTTGGTTGTGATATAATATTAGAAGAGGTTTTCATTATGACATTATATTGGACTAGCTTTCTGTTATAATGTATTGCATTAGATGGTCTTTCATTTATGACATTACATTTGTAATGAAGCATTATTAAACTGGAAGGGCTTATAACCTATTGCATTTGGAGATTCATTTATGACTTTCTGAATTAGATGTTTGTATTAGACAGTGCTGTAGATGATATGATATTAGAAGGGAATTGTTTTATGACTTATCGTCTTGGACAGCGTTTAAGTAATAATGTTGTATTCGTAAGGGTTTCTGTTATAATATATCGGAAGTGATTACTGTTGTGGCCTACTGCATGGGGGGTCATGGTTATGACATTTGAATTATTTTTTGGTTATGATGTTATTATAGATGGATGTCTTTGGGTTATATTTTGCTGTTAGCTCTAATTCAGCCCATTTTTTTTAGAACAAAACATCACACCATTCTAACCAATATAAGAGAGAGGGGGAAAGGGTTCAAAGGCTATATATAAAAAAAAAAAAGAACAATGCAGAATACAATTTTTCTTTTTGTTGTTCAGATGAAATGAAGCAGCTGTGAAAAATGAAAGTGGTGCTGGTCAGAGGATGAAAGGTCAAAGGTCAACCACATACTCAATAATGAACAATAATGAATGCTTCAGTTTGTGCTTGGACTTACATATTGCTGTTACTTTCACAGAAAAATAAAATCACTCACACAGCAGAGAACAGAGAAGTGTTCTGTTATATAATCTACTTCACACAATGCATCATGGGAGAGCATTACATTAGAAGATGAAGAGTTATAATGGGTTTATAAACTGTTATGAGTCATTTCATGTGAAAAGAGATTGATACATCAATTATATACTCACATTAGTAATATAATTAGATTCTCATGGCCTCTGTGATTGCCAGAGTCAGGGAAATGGCTTTTAATCTTGTCAGATTAGGTGAAGGTTTGGACTCTTTATTGCTCTGAGACCACACCCCCTTCCATACTAGACCGCACCCTTCTCACTCTTAGACAATACAAATTTCACTAATAATAACAACCCATGCCATCTTTACATTTCCTTTACTTCAAGGCCATGATCCATTTACACCTAGACCACTCCTTAGTCACAGCTCCTTCTCTACTAGCTCACACCTCCTTCTTAGCTCCATCACTCCTGAGCCACACTTCTTTCACAGTTCTTTCATACCCAGGCTACACCTCCTTTACAGCCCCTTTACTCTTCTTTTAAACCATGAATTTTTCACTGCTCCCACACCACTCTTTGACCACACTTACCTCACTACTAGATCATGGCCAGTTCACTCCTAGACCAGTCCCATTGAATTTATAGAAAATGCTCACCATTTCACTTCTGGGCAATGCCACCTTCACTCATAGATCATGTCTACTTCAGTCTACTTAACCTTTTCCAGACAGACTGTCCCAATAAAGTAGTAAAAAAAGTGTGGTCTTTAATGCTGCCAAACACATAAATGGTGACCATGACCTCTATTCATCAGTCTAGTGAAGGACATGACTGAGGTGTCTGTTCATGCCTGTGAAAAAGTCATGGCCTTCAACTCCTTACATTAATAAATACATAATTAAATAATTTATTCAAATAACATTTTATTAACTTGCTTGATTTTACAGAAAATAAATTTTACTTTTAAATCTACTTGCAAATTCAAATTTCTAAATTTGTTACCTATAAAATGTTTTTTACTTAAATAGAATTACTGCATAATGTGCTGTATTTTGATCACACTGATTTCAGTTTTTGATATTGAATAAAGGACATTTCAAAGCAAAGTCAGGAAGAATTTGGACATGTTTGAAAAAAAAAAAAAACCTGACAGTGTGGATCATTAATCTGAAACTTGGAGCTGTTAAAAACTCATAAGTTGTCAACAATATTAATAAGTCTGAGCAGGTCATCATATGGTGCTTCTGTATGTTAACTGCTCTACTGGTCTGTTGATGAGGAAGTAATGGTTCATTCTGACCTCCGTTATCGATGCCCTTTTAATGAGCACAGATGCCATTTCCATTTTCCATTTTTAAATTCCTGTTTGAAGGGAATGTGTGAGATCTACATTTAAGAAATGATAGAAAGCTGACCATATAGACTTGATATTAAAAATAGCATGAAATGAGATGTTTTTATGTTGAACACAAATATGTCTCAACAAATATCATACACTGTCCACTGGTGTGCATGGAGTTCATCCGGTTACTGACAATTACAGTAACATGACAGCTGCCATACTGAGTTATAGCTTGACAGCTTGATGTGACACGCAAATGTTTGCTAAGTGTGCTCGAGTTAGCATATGTGTCATGACATGCTTTATATATGCTAATACAAGTTACTAAACTCATGGGAGGAGTTTACTGAGAGAGGTTCAGTTTAATTATAGTATATTGTATTAGAAAGGGTTTTAGTGATGATGGAATTTTGGGAGGGTTTTTTTTATTTCAGTGATGATGCAGTGTAATGTGAGAGTTTTAGATTAGTTATGATTTTATGGCTTTTTAAGGTATTAGGTTCATTTATGATGGAATGCATTAGGAGTGTTTTAGTTTAGTTATTATGTAATGTGTTTGGAGGGTTTTAGTTTAGTTATAATGTAATGTATTGAGAGAGTTTTAGTTTAGTTATGATGTAATGTATGGGAGGGGTGGTTCAGTTATGATGTAATGTATTAGAAGGGTTTTAGTTTAGATATGATGTAATGTATTGGGAGGGTATTAGTTTAGTTAGGATGTAATGTATTAGAAGGGTATTAGTTTAGTTAGGATGTAATGTATTGGGAGGGTTTTAGTTCAGTTATGATGTATTGTACTGGGAAGGTTTTAGTTTATTTATAATGTAAATATTGGGAGGGTTTTAGTTTATTTTTAATGTAATGTATTAGGAGGGATTTAGTTTAGTTGTAATGTAGAGGACTGCTTTGGGATGGGATCCCGGTGGAAGTGGGCGCTTTTACCATTTTTCACATAATAGAGTTTGTTGTCAAACAAATATAGCGTAAGTTCTGCCATCCTGCAGATCTCACAATTTGCCATAGACCTATGTAACAAGAATGAAGTCAACAAATGAAGTAAATTATATTAGGTATTAACGTCACAAAAACGACGGCATTAGTCACAGTTTTACACAATCTTAATGAGCTGTAACAGAATGTTCAATCGTGGGCGCGGTCAGGAGAGGGACACAGCGAGACACAGGTAATGATCAGTGCTCTAATGTAATTTATTCATTTATTAGGTCACCTATAATGAAATTTATTTGAAAGTGTTTCCAGTTAATTTATGGTGTATTGGTAGAAGTTTCAGTCGTGATGGATTGAATTGGCAGTTAGTGATGTAATGCATGTGTGATAGGGTGGGGTTCAGATAAAATGTAATGTATTGTGAGCAGTTGCAGTTCAATTATAATTGAATGCATTGGAAAGGTTTTTAGTTCATTTATGAAATAACTAATTGTGAGGGAATTTAATTCAGTTATGATATAAAGTAGTGGGAGGGTTTTGGTTTACTAATTTAAATTTGGTTTTTAATTTATTATACTAAAAATAATATTTGTTCAAATATGGTGTATTTTGGAGCATTACTTCAGTTATGATTTAGTGTTTGAGGAGGGGTTCAGTGATGATGGAATGCATTAGGATTGTTTTCATTTAGAATTGTAAAATATGGAAGATTCAGTTATGAAGGAATGCATTGGGTGGGGTTTCAGTTCACTTAAGATGTAATACAGTGGGAATGGGTTTAGGTACAGTAAACTATGATGTATTTGGTCTTTCACTTCAGTTATGATATAACTTATTGGCAGGGGTTTCAGTTATAATATGATGTATTGGATGTATTGTTTTTTGTGTGTTTTTTTTTTTATATAGTATGAGCTTTTTGATGTTTAATTTCAAAAAGAAACATATCTTCTTTGCCTTCAATTTTTAGTTCCTTCCATTGGGTGCTCTATCTTTCAAAAGTTGGACAATATTAAAAAAATAAAAAAAATAACACAATCTGAAAGAAACTGCAAGAAACTAAAAATTGATTTAAATTGAATAATTAAAAAAAAAAGTAAATCAAGTTTGCTGATTTATATGTTATTGGATTGCTGCACTGTTCTTCATTCCTCTACTGCTGAACCAATAAAATATCTATCTATCTGGAACCTAAACAGTCTCCCGCTGTATTCCCCATTTTCCCTTCCCATATGGCGCTATAATAAATATTTAATCACAAGCCTACTTCTGCATGATTGTAAATACATTACTTATACTTACTGCTGTTCATGTTTACATTCTTCTCTCTCTCTCTCTCTCTCTCTCTCTCTCTCTCTCTCTCTCTCTCTCTCTATCTATCTTGCTTTCATTGAAGTTTTTTTACAGTGAAATGCTTTAGAGTGTTCATGTGTGACATTTGAATCTCGTTGCTCTTGGGCAGTCAGCCACAAACACACCAAGTTTAATTTTTTCTGAAAATAATTCACCCTATTACATTAACTTTTAATATAAAAAAAATAAATAATATTTAGCCATGTCCATAATGTCTATAGAATCGTATTTATTGTATGATGTATTCCTCATTATGTCTGTAAACAACCTAAAAATAACTTGTTTGTTCAATAAAAGATATCGTTTAACTATATATCTTTAACCACTGGTATTTTCCAAGGTGTCCTGTAGAGTTTCAAACGTAACTCTTTGTTTTTTTATGTTTCAATTTCTCTTAGGATTGCAAGTCTGTCCTTTGACCTTTGAATTTGCTTGGATGTCCACTACTGAGAAGTTTAGCAACTCTCTTCAATGTTTTCCACTGAATAATCTTCCTCACTATAGAATGATGAGCTTTTATGATTTAATCAAATGGCCTTATAACCCCCCCAAACTAATAGGCACCAACAATTGCTTATCAAATAGCATTGCTGGTGTCTTTTCTCCTTTGTATTGTTTTAATACACAACTAAATGTTCCTGATGATCAAACTGACAAAAATTTGTTTTTTCTATCTATCTATCTATCTATCTATCTATCTATCTATCTATCTATCTATCTATCTATCTATCTATCTATCTATCTATCTATCTATCTATCTATCTATCTATCTGTCTGTCTGTCTGTCTGTCTGTCTGTCTGTCTGTCTGTCCATCTGTCCTTAGCCCCACCCATAAACCTGTCCACAACCCACACTGAGCCTTAATCTTTTCTCTTTTCATAAACACAGAAAAGCACTCTTAATCACTATTAAATGTGTGCATGCTGAGGGTCTTTGAATGTTGTGTTAATTATTTTTTTTATTCACAATCAAAAACATTTGAATTTCAATGTCTTCATTCCTTTATTTAATTTAACACTAAAATCTGAAAAAAAGAGAACAGTTTTTTATCATTAGATCACTGAGCTAAAGTGCACAGTATTTACAATTTTGTTCTGCAATGAGTGTTGAAACATTTAGTCATTGGCATAACACTGTAAGAACCAATATTATGAATTTACTTTTGATCTTTAAATGCTTACCAATCATGATTAAATACTTAAGTTTTAAAGAAGATACCACTGCTAACTTTCCAGAACTTACTTATAAATTCTTAATAGTTACTACTTTGACTTTCCCACTTTTATATGTGTGACAATTTTTCTGAATGCAAACTCCTAACCCTGACTTTCGCTTCTGTATCTGTAAAGCAATAAAAAAAGTTATGAAAAGTTGTATCTATGAGAGGTGTATTATGTAAGAACAGGTGTTCAAAAGTCATCGTGATTTTCTCGTTGTTGTCTTTGTTTCTTCAATGTCAAAAATGCGAATGCAAAAACAAAAAAAAAATCCTTTTTTCATTTCCCTTCAGTACAAAAACACTGTCATTTGTACATCACTGAAGTGAAAATGAATCTTCACATCTGTTATATTGCAACTCGTTCTCACTTGCTTTTTTATTCTACACAATAGTGTTCTTTTTTACTGAAATGAACCATTCCTTTTGTTTCTTTCTTTCTGGATTGGAACAAGCTTTTATTCATTTATCAACTGCCCTTCGATCTTCTTTTACATTAACATTTAACAAGAGATGCATGACTGTTCTGCAGAGAGAACTTTATGTCTTATTCTACTTTAAAGTGACATTAATGTTCTATACTTGAGGATGTGCTTTTTTTTTTAGGTCCTCATACAAAGTTAATGACATTACAATTGTATTTTTTTTACAATCTCCTTTTTGGTGCATCTTCTGAATAAGAAACAATAATCAGTAATGAAAGAGAGAGAGAGAGAGAGAGAGAGAGAGAGAGAGAGAGAGAGAGAGAGAGAGAGTGTGTGTGTGTGTGTGTGTGTGTGTGTGTGTGTGAGTGCGTGCGTGCGTGCGTGCTTGCGTGTGTGTGTGTGTGTGTGTGTGTACCTGCATATGCACCTACAGATGCTTATATTGTAATCATTTTTAGCTTTGTAATAAACTCTCATTCACCCCAGTGCATTTAATTGAAAAGACATTAAGATCATTTGTGATGTCCATATCTGTGTTTAATTATAATTCTCTTTGTGGCTAATTTAAATTGAAAAATGTATTAAAGAATGAGAAATAAAACATGATTTAAAAAAATGCATTTATGGCATCTGGTTCCATATTTGAAGTGATGTATTTTATTTAGTAAATATTTTTTTCACTGGTTATTAATAATTCCTAGTATGTTTCTAGTATATTGATTGTAGATTATATGGTTTTGTCTGTATTTCCCATATATACATATGACAGAGTATTGGGACACGACAGCCATTTGTGGTTCTTGCCCAAACTTCTTTAAAAAAGGTGGAAACACACACTCTTGCACTTAAACTAGGAGACCCAAACTTGTTCTGACAAATATGGTTTATATGGATGTATTGGAAGATATTATGTGATCTGCTACAGGTCTCTGACCTCAACCCTTTTGAACACCATTGGGATGAATTGGAACACTGACTGCACCCAAGGCTACTAAAACCCTTGTGACTTAATGAGCACAAATCTACAGAAGTATAAATAGGGACTAAATGGGGATTGAATATGAATGGAATAGTCAGGTCTATGCTGTCCATACTCACTCACACAGTTATAATGCATCGAGATTTTTTCCCTCAGTTTCTCTCTTACCAAAATAACTTAATTCTAAATGACTTTAAAACTTGAATTTAATTTATTTATACTGTGATGTGTTTTACATTAAATCTTATAAGCATGCATAATTGTAACTGTTTTATACCTTTTATTGAACATTTATAGAAAACCTGGGTTTTCTATAAATGGGTTTGCGTTAGGAAGGGCATTCAGCGTAAAACATGTGCCAAATCTAATATGCGAATCACGATTTAGACTTTCATACCGGATTGGTCAAAGCCCGGGTTACCAATGACCGCCACAGGTATTGTTAGCCTACAGAGTACCAGTGGAAATTAGGCTACTGTTGACCGAAGGAGGTGAAGGAGAGGAGGAAGATGTCTACAGAGACAGCAGGAAAAGGAGAAGTGGAGGAGAGTGGAGGTTCGGGTGGGTACTTTAAATGTCGGTACTATGACTGGTAAAGGGAGAAAGTTAGCTGATATGATGGAGAGAAGAAAGGTAGATATTTTGTGTGTTTTAAGAGGACAAGTGGAAAGGGAGAAAGGCCAGGAACATTGGAGGTGGGTTTGAACTGTCCTATCATGGTGTGGATGGAAAGATAAATGGTGTAGGGGTGATTCTGAAGGAAGAGTACAGTAAGAGAGTAGTGGAGGTGAAGAGAGTTTCTAAAGCTGGACGTTGAAGGGGTGATGATAAATGTCATCAGTACCCATGTTCCACAAGTGGGTTGTGAGATGGAGGAGAAAAGAAAAATTCTGGAGTGAAGTAGAAAAAGTGGTAGGTGTACCAAGGAATGAATGATTGGTGATTGTGATTTTAATGGGTGTGTAGGTGAGGGGAACAGAGGTTATGAAGAGGTGATGGGTAGGTATGACCTCAAGGAATGGAATGTGGAAGGGCAAATGGTGGTAGATTTTGCTAAAAGGATGTCATGGCAGTGGTAAATAATAATTTTTAAAAGAAGGAGGAGCATAGGGTGACATATAAGAGTAAAGTAAGGTACACACAGGTGGACAATGTTCTATGTAGGAGATGCATAGAAGGAGCTTGGAGACTGTAAGGTGTTGGATGGTGACAGTGTAGCTAGACAGCATCGGATGGTGGTTTGTAGAATGGTTTCGTAGGTGAAGAAGAAGAGGAGGAGAGTGAGGACTGAAAGAAGAATAGGATGGTGAAAACTAACGGAGGAAGACTGTAGTGTGAGGTACAGGACAGTGCATGTAGGATGTTTTGGAGACAAAGTGAGAGAATCCCAACTGAGATGGTTTAAACATGTGCAGAGGAGACCAAGGAGGAAGTTCATGGATGTGGTGAATAAAGAAATGCAAGCAGTTGGTTTAAAAGAAACAGATGAGGACAGAGAGGACAGAGTAGTATGCATATAGATAATCTTCTGTGGTGACCCCTAATGCGAGCAGCCATATAAAGAAAATTATTATTATTATTTATTTATTTATTTTGCAGATTGAGTTCACATTTATATTCTTTCGAAATAAAATTAAAACTCTATTTGTTATTACAGCGTGAACTGGTTTATCATCTAAATGAGAAATTATAAATGTGAGTGTGTGTGTGTGTGTGTGTGTATTTATTATTATTATTATTTATTTATTTTGCAGATTGAGTTCACATTTATATTCTTTCGAAATAAAATTAAAACTCTATTTGTTATTACAGCGTGAACTGGTTTATCATCTAAATGAGAAATTATAAATGTGAGTGTGTGTGTGTGTGTGTGTGTCTGGATAAGTAGCTATATAAATTCACTCCGTGTCAATAATCGACACGATCAAGAACTTTTGTTATTCATGAAAAGACAGATGGCAGATAACAGCACGCTGAAATTCTAATCTTTCCTTCGGATTAATGACGAAAGTGACTCAGAGGCTCAGAAGATAAAAATCACAAGTCTTTCTTTTTTTGTCTTTTCTCTTAGATATTTTGTTCCGATGGAGGGAAATGGGAATTGGGTTGTCCCTGGGCTACTGGTTTGTTTGGAGGCGTGATGAGGGAGAGATGATTAACGCTCACAATCTCACTCATACACACACACTTTTTCCCCTAAAATTTTTTTATTTTTTTTCTAATACAGAGAGAGAGAGAAAGAGTGTACCGCAAAGCTCAGATTAACTGGAGCATGTAGTCATAAAGAGATTTAGATTATAAATTAGAGATAAGATTGTAAGAAGGGAAGTGAGAGAATAAAGCAGGAAAGCTGGAAAATCGGATCACTTGCAACATTTAAAGGAGATTTACTGCAACACTGCTGAGCTGTTGACACTGAATGCAGGTGTCTTTTTATTGTCCATCAGTGGACGTGTGTATTTCATTTCCTATGCATTTCTCTTCTTCAGTAATCTATACAAGTCTTATGTTTGCTATTTCACCTGACAGTTTGGTGAGGAATCTAATTTACTTGCCACTGAAGTTTGCTCCTTTTCTGTCGAAGCTACAAGGATAATATACCCTTTTTTTGTGTCTGAAGGCTGTTATTTTGACAGAAAAATAAATAATATAAATAGATATCATTCCATTCGCTGATGCTGTGTAATAAAAATGTTGAAATGTGCTTATAAAAGGACGAATAAAATACTCAAGTGAAATATTGCGCAACAAAAAATGTCAAATAAAGCTGCAAATGTGTCTTTTCTGTAAATTCCCAAGAATAGAGTAAACATTTGGCTGCCATTAGATTTGACAAAGAAATATGTGTATTGTTTTCTCTTTACTTATTATATAGTATTTACACAAAATTATATATTAATTATATATTATTTGTATTGTTTTTTATTTTACGCAATTTTGGATGCAACACTCTCCCATAATTTGAATTAATAAAACAATGGATGTTTCTAGCCAAAAATAAATAATGAAAATATCAGTCTGCATTCAAGAAGCATATGGAAAAATATTCAATACAGAAAGCGAAATGTAATCCAAGTGCAATCCAACTGTTTAGTCTTCCTTCTCTAATCATGCCTGCTATTCTACCTTCTTACTCACCCTAATGATCACCATCATCTATACTGCCTCTACAGCGTTAATGTCATTACCGAGCCTCCATCTTAACTTAGCCATCATCGTCATCCTCACTCGCATCATGCACTGAGAGTGCGCCATTCACTTTATACTTCTTAGAAGTTTGGTTAAACAAACAGACGTGCGTCTTGCACATAATACAATAGAGCACTGTTTTTCTAACTGTTACATAAGAACAATAGAATACATTCAGGCTCACTCTGGATTTGGATTGAGTTATTTTAGTTTCTGTATGCACACTTGATGCATGAACATCCATTTATATTGAACTAGACAAACTAACAATTATAATTCATTTGTCTTTTTTTAATACAGGTAGTCCCCTACTTACTATGGAGATACGTTATGACGACCCAAAAGTCAAAAGTATCGTAAGTCGAAGATGGTGCTATGACTGTGACAGCCTTTTCTGCTTCATGCTGATTTATCATTTTAATTTTCTGCTCTAAACTGATAGCTTTCTTTTTTTTTTTCACTAGCAGCAGGAGACATACATGGGTGCTTGGAAGACATGCTTTTATCACTAAAATTACTGTTTGAAACCGTTTTAAACAGAAGAAAAAATACACTGAGACAACTTTACTCCGTCGACTGCTAGCGAGAGCGGGGCATCTCACTGGGTGAGAGATACGCTCATCCCAGCTGCGCAACCAACGTAACGTACATCGTACACCGCTGCCTGTGACTGTTGCATAAAATTTTGTATATTTTTACAATTTTGTCGTATCGCTCTCGTCATCGTAAGATCGAAAAAATCGCAAGTCGAACCATCGTAATCTGTATTTGGTAGTTGCAGTTGGTGACTCAAAAACAAATGCTGGGTTTCTTTGCTGGTTAATATTCTAAATATTGCTCTCTACTGCCCTTGTACAGGTATTATTTGCTTTTCCTTATAGCCAAGTGTAAATCCATCATGGTGCACAGTTATATCAGGATAAAGCACACATTTATGTAACTTTCTAACACACGTCTATATTTCCTATATAACATTTTTTAAATGCCAATTAGCACAGATCAAAGGTGTATCATGATCAAAACTGATTAGCGTAAAACAACCATAATTGCTTGAGGAAACGCCATGGCTGATGTACACAGAATTACAAATAGCTGTCAGTGAATCATGTAGCACAGCATATCTGTTAGTTAGTTAGTTTTGGGGCCATGCCTTTTGTAAGCAATAAATTGAACAAGCCCATTGTTGCTTATGTTCATAGTACTATAAGTCATGTTGCCACAATGAACAGACAAAGTACATGTCTAAAAAATGACGTTGAAATGCAAAAGCAATCATGCAGCTAAACATACGATATACAGAAATAAATAAATTATGTTTTGTAAAGATTTGTGTAATCATAAAAAAGTAAATAAATCATTTTCAATATTTTTGCCACACTTTGCATATAATAAATGTCCCACCACATGAATATTTATAAAAATATATTTCACAAAGTAGGAAACAATACATGGGTATCTTAGATTACAATACACTGAGTAAATAATTCAACATACAAGTATATAAGCATTAAAGCACAGTAGAAAATATGATCTGCATGTAAGTCTATTGTGTGGGTTCTACTAAAAACTGCCATATAGAGGGTGGGTAGAAACCGAGGAATGCACGCAGCTGTGGTGCCATTCGGAGATCTCCATGTGCAAGAGCTAACGTGCAGAAACAAAAATGTCCTCAAAGAAAGCTAAGAATGTCAGCAGTGACTATGTACACATCTATTTCTTTTTTTTTTTTTCCTGTTTCTCTACTATCATACAGTGTGGAACATTACTCACATGTCTGCAGTTTATGATTGATGAGTTCTACACAGATCTGCTGGACAGTCCAGGGGGGGGATTGTGCTTGAAATGATCACTGGTACTCTGTTTACAGTATAATCGTATATACACACAGTATTTCTTCTCCATGGACTCGCAGTCAGCAACGTGGATGCCGTGTACATCTGATCGTTTCATGCGTTTTTTAGCTGGATTGTCATGTTCATGTTTGACACGTTATAAACACAAAGGTACATACTGTATAGTGTTCCATTGCCGATGACATCATTTATCAATTTGGATTGTTTTGAGAAGTATTTTATTTAATAGTCAACTGTATGTATGGATATAAGTTATGACCTAATGTTAAAAGGTTAAAAGTTATGGGCTAAAATTGGAAGAGGAGTATGATATGACATTTACAGGTTCCAGTTCTGACCCATATGGAGAGGTTTCAGCATTGACAAGATTGAATTGCAAATGCATTGCAGGTAAAAGAGTTTCAATCATGACATATATAAGATATGGGGTTGGGTCATGTTGTTTAAGGGTTTCAGTAATGACAATGTTTATCACGGGAAGGGATTTTAATCATGATTACAATGTTTAAAAATGGGTTAAAAATGGTTAAAAAATAACACTATTTAAGGACAACTGGGGGTTTTAATAATGCAGATTTTTTTTAAGTGTCTTTTATGACAATGTATCAATAATTTTTAATATTTCAACAGGTTTCAGTTTTCAATTGTCAGTTTCAATCTTAATATATCATGGCATTATGTTTAATATGGGTGGAGATTTTAGTCAAAACATACTGTTTGTGGATGTGTCTTTTTTTTGGTAATCACAATGTTTAAGATGGCAGGGGTTAAAGTAATGAAGGTTTCTCCCATTACATAATTTTAGTTATGATTGAATATATTGGAAAAGGTTTCGGTTTTCAATTGCACGGGGGTGAAGGTCTGACCTCTTATATAGAACTGGAAGTCATTTATGATATTTTGTTAATGTTTCATTCATACCATATTAAGAGTGTCTTTTTTTTTTTACTAACATTATAACATCTGAGTAAATGGCACCTCTGGAATGTTTAGAGATTTGATTTAAATCTGTATGACTTTCTAAACAAGAGGCATGAAATGACCAGGTGTAAACAGAATTGTTGATGACCTCTGCATGGACTGCAGTATAGAATTTCTGACATTAGTGTTTACAGAAAGAGCATCCCAGTGACAAATGAAACAAAGCAGAAAAAAAAGAATAACCAAAATGACACCATATTTTTTATACCCGAAGCACAAAACAGACAATGAATATTCATATATTTATAAATCATACTACGCTAATGAAGTAAACACGATTGATGTTTCCAAAAAAGTTTAAATACAACTGTATTTAATGTTTGCTTCTGTTAAAAAGAAGGCCTCGTTGTTTCTACATTTCTCTTTTTGTCTTCAGTCTGTTGTAGGCTACTAATGTTCGAGTGTGAAATACACTAAGAGCGCGAATACAAACGGGCTGTATAAAGCAAGCCGCGAGGCTTTTCAGGAAATCCGGCCACTTGGTATCAAATGCTATTTCAACTAAGATCTATTAAAGCCAATATTTTACACTTATCTCACCTTTAAACACACACATACATTCAACATATTAGACCATATATTGCTTTTGAGTCGATTTTGTAAGGTTCCTTTGCTTCCTCGGATTGCCAGGATAATGTTACAAAGATGTTTGGAACCATTCAGAGGCCTCAGACGTTCATCCACATCTGTGACACTCTTACTGTTTTCCATCTTTCTCTTTACGTGACCAACAAGAACCTACATTTCCGGTGGTCACAGTGAACAAACGACGAGTCAAAAACACTGAATCTAAAAGACTCCACAAGAATCAGTGACCTCCTATGACAGACACTGTGGTGGTAAAGTTCAGCCAACTTTGATGTGGAGGACTAACCCTAGTATGCTTGGATCTACAGTTTTCCAGAAAAAAGGAGGTTCCCGCCATTTTGAAACAGACATGTTTTAATCGTGATCTGGCGAGCACCATGATGCAAAAGTCAGGAAAGTGAAAAAAGTTATGCTTCAAGTTTCTTTGTCGCTCTCACCCACTGAGTAGAGCTCTCCGAGTCTTCTAAACCGCGGACCCCACTCTCTGAGATAATCGAAATTCTGGTCCGAATCTGATGAAGTTGTTTCCAGCGAGCTCAAAGATCCAGCCATTGATCCTCGACCTTCATAGCCGTAGATCTGTATGGAATCATATGGAGGTGCCGTGGGGTCATTATCAGCTTCGTGGAGCCGGACGTTAATAAACTCATCGATGTCGACGCCATTGGCTGCAGGTCTGAGTCCGGCACGGACGCTGTAGCTCAGCTCGGGTTTGATGTCTTTGCGAGGCAGGAAGCCATTGATGCCGTCTGGGTTTTGCAGAGTGGCGATGTCAAACGCCTCTGTGTCCTCCTCACCACCACCCTCGTCGTCGTATGTGATGATGTTTTCTCGAACATCCTCCTCATCTTTAATGATCAGCGGTTCACTCTTGTGACGCCGCAGGGTCACAAATAGAACCACAATCACTAGAAAAACAAAGTTAATCCAGATTTAGACAAACTAAATTATGCTGCACTCATTAACCTAATATAAACAGATGTACTTTGTACAATATATACAATGTTTAAACCATTTAATAATTGCAATGCTAAAATAATCTTCTATTTTACTATAACTGTACTGTAACCGATTTGTTACAAATATTTGTTACATGTTTCCATCAGTGCCACACAGAACATGTGGAGGATTTCAGAAGCTCTTACCCAGCAGCAGGATGATGCAGGCGAGGATGGCGATCAGAGCCCCCATGCTGAGGCCGATGGGCAGGACGAAGGCCTCGACGTTACATGACTGAACCGCGCCATCTTTACTGCACCCACACACTCGAATGGTTAGTGTGTTGGTGCTGCTCATCGGCGGATCTCCGTCGTCACTCACCACGATAGGCAGCAGGTACACTTCCTGTTTCTGACGACGAAATGAGTCATGTTTTGCCAGGATGCTGATAGAATTGTCTGAGAAGGGAAAAAAGAGCAACCCTTATGAAAGATGTACTGGCTTTTATATATATAGTAGTGTGAAAAAGTCCCGAATTCTTTTATTTTTACATGTTTGTCACACTAATTTAAGTATTAGTAAAAGATAACACAAGTGAAACACAACATGCAGTTTTTGAATGAAGGTTTTTATTATTGAGAAAAAAACTAATTCCAAAACTGAATGGACCTGTGTGAAAAAGTGTTTGCACCCCTGTTAAAACTGTTGTTCAATTTCTCTAGCCACACCCAGGCCTGATTACTGCCACACCTGTTCACAATCAATAAATCTCTTAAATAGGACCTGCCTGACAAAGTAAAGTAGACCACAAGATCCTCAAAAGCCTCGAAAACATGAAACAGGAGTGGCCAGCCGACCAAAATGACCCCAAAAGCACAGCGACGACTCATCCAAGAGGTCACAAAAGACCCCACAACAACATCCAAAGAACTGCAGGCCTCACTTGCCTCAGTTATGGTCAGTGTTCATGACTCCACCATAAGAAAATTTGATTTCATTTAATCTGAGAAAGAGACTGGGCAAAAATGGTCTGCATGGCAGAGTTCCAGGACGAAAACCGCTGCTGAGCAAAAAGAACACAAAAGCTTGTCTCAGTTTTGCCAGGAAACATCTTGATGATCTCTAAGACTTTTGGAAAAATACTCTGTGGATGGACAAGACAAAAGTTTACCTTTTTGGAAAGTGTGTATCCCATTACATCTGGCGTAAAAAGTAACACCGCATTTCAGAAAAAGAACATTATACCAACAGTAAAATATGGTGGTGGTAGTGTGATGGTCTGGGGCTGTTTTGCTGCTTCAGGACCTGGAAGACTTGCTGTGATAAATGGAACCATGAATTCTGCTGTTTACCAAAAAATGCTGAAGGAAAATATCCGGCCATCTGTTTGTGACCTCAAGCTGAAGCAAACTTGAGTTCTGCAGCAGGACAATGATCCAAAACACACCAGCAAGTCCACCACTAAATAGCTAAAGAAAAACAAAATTAAAACTTTTGTGTGGCCTAGTCAATGTCCTGACCTGAATCCTATTGAGATGCTGTGGCTTGACCTTAAAAAATGCGGATTATGCTCGAAAACCCTCCAATGTGGCTGAGTTCTGGTTCTGCATAGATGAGTGGAGCAAAATTCCTCCACAAAGCTGTAACAGACTCATTGCAATTTATTGCAAACGCTTGATTGCAGTTGTTGCTGCTTAGGGTGGCCCAACCAGTTATTAGGTTTAGGGGGCAAACACATTTTTACACAGGGCCATGTAGTTTTGGATTTTGTTTTTCCTCAATAATACAAACCTTCATTTAAAATGCACATTGTGTTTACTTATGTTCATTTTTTACTAATATTTAAATTAGTTTAATGATCTGAAACATTAAAGTGTGACAAACAAGTAAAAAAAAAAAAAAATAATAATAAATTAGCCAACACTTTTTCAGAGCACTGTATTTTAATGATAACATGTACACGTTGAGACAAGATATGTGTGACTTCCTAGCCATGTTTCCCCGAAAATAAAACTGGGTCTTGGTCTTATATTCATTATTGCTTCAAAAGACATGGTAGGACTTATTTTGGGGGGATGTCCTATATTTTTAACCTGAAACAACCTGTACTCTGATTGGTCATCTATTTACAATACCTCTCATACAAAGTCACCTGCTTCATTATTTACAAATATTTACAGTAAATATAATGTATATTACCTGTATTATATTTATATTACTTTACAATAATTATTATAATATATCAATTTTATATTAATATAATAATTTATTATTAATATTTTATAATTCAATAAATCATCGTGTGTTGCAATATATTTATGGCACTACCGTAAATCCCGACTGATGATCTTAACTAGGGCTTATTTCCGTGGAAACAATGTATGACAGGATTTCTACAAGAAATCAAATGTAAAAAATCAATAGATAGTTCACAGAATCTAACTTTAGTATTCCTCTGAGAAATTAAAATAATATTTTTTTTTTTTTAAGTCAATTACATAGCTACATGAGCTAACCTGGCAGAATTTGTATATATTACAGTGGAACCCGGTTATCTCGCCCTCGGTTACCTCGACAACCCTATTAAGTCGACGTTTTTGAAGTGGAACCGCCAAATTCTCGCATTGTCTATGCATTTTTTATCGGTTACTTTTTTACGTCGCGGAACCCTAATATCTCGTGATGGTGATGATGATAAACGAGCACCATATGTGCGTGATTGAAGCCGAGAGCTTCAGAGAAAGTGGCTGAGAAAGCACCTGACATGCTGAAGGGGGCCGAAGAGGGCGTGACAGGTGGATTCCTGACAGATAAACATGTACTGTATAGCATGCCTTCATCAAACAAATCGCGGCAACGCTGTTGTTTGATTTTTTTTTTTTAAAACACGTGCATGCACATTCTCATTTATTAACGCACATCATGTACATTAAAAAATTTCAAGCACGTTAATATATTGCCGCCATTTTGATTTTCGTTTATCTCGAACATCGGTTTCCTCGATGCTTTTTGGCGACCCCCTAGGACATTGACGTAACCGGGTTCCACTGTATATATATATAACTTTATACTAAAAATGATATCTTTATTAATCTCATCTTTGCTAATGCTAGATATATAAAATAAGCTAATAAAAATATTTTACAATAAATCTTTTATATGCTGTAGAGCATTCAATTCTAAAACTAGCTAGCTAATGAAAGCTTGCTAGCTAAAATCTCAACAGGATGTCAAAGGATTTTTCTATTGTATTTTTACAATGTTCAAAGGTAAAACAACATGAAGAATGTGAAACTATGATATGATTTAGTAAAGTTATATCTAATGTAAGAATAGCTTGCCAACACGATTTAACATGGCAGGATTTCTGAGTATGTATAACATTTTATAATATTCATCGCTAATGCTAAGCAATATAAATTAAACTCTCTTTGAATACGCGGCAAAAGTACATCTGAGGACCAGGTGCCTGGAAACGTTATGGCTATAAAATCAGAAGGTAAGCTGGAACAACAGGATAGAGCATTGCAAAGCAGAAAACCCAGAAGTAGGCTTAAAAAGTAAATCAATTTGATTTGTTCTTCAGTGGTTTTGTAAAATATTTGCTGGAGGCAGAGCAATAAAACTCTGATCCTTGTGAAAATGTAGTGAGTGAGGGGGGAAAGAAAGCAGAATAAAGTTCTCCAGCTTCTTCAATGCGTCTCAGCGTTCATTATCTACTTCTTCATCATCTCTTTGCTTCATATTTGGGCTTTATACTCCTGCAAGAATCTCCTGTGAACCACAAATGGCTTTCTAATCATCTAACAGTCTCAAACGTTCCGTATGTTCACGGGAGAGAGACCGAATAAAGTGGGTGGAAAGAGAAAAGCTTCAAGGTGGCGTGAACATTAAGATAATGCAGCGATGAGTGGAATAAATGAGCTTCGGAAATGACTTTTTTCATCATGAAAGCCGTCCTCAGGTCTCAAACGCATCACCTTTATGTGAAAACAAAGTGCACCCTGAAGCAACTTTTCCCGCCGAAGGAGAATCCGGCACAGATTTCATTTAAGCTAATAAACACGTTAATGAAAAATACAAAGGTGGCGATTTTGCGTCTGGCTAATATCAGGAAGCAATTATTTTCAAATACTTTCCATCCCTTTATCATTCTAATTAATGAAACATTTCCGGCTTTATTGTTTTCCATTAAAGGATACAGAGCGAAAATATCTACCAGTCATAAAATCTTTTTTTCTTATTTTAACAGAGGAACAACAGCTAATCTCCACTTCCTTTTAGAAGACATTTTCACATCCAAGTTCAATTATTTCTAAACTTTCAGTGTGTCTTATGTCTCTGCTTGGTTTTCTGTTTATTTTTACCACACTGATTTTCTGACAGTGGTGTAGCTGCAAATCGCCTGTTTGTATTAATGAACTTGTTCTGATACGTTATTGTTTCTGTAATTACAGCTCATTCACAGGGATGTGAACATCAGATCATATAAAATAACAAAAATGCGTGTAATCATCAATATGCTGACATTGATGAGAAATGTGTTTTACTTTAGACAGTCCAAGGAAATACTTACTCTTGGTTACTCTTATATTTTTGCCTTATTAATAAAAAATAAAATAAAAAAAGAGAGAGAGAGAGTTGTGGTTCTTTGTTTTCTACTTCTTCCTCTACATCTTGCTCTGCTTCAACATAATCTTCTTTTTCATTTATGTTCTTCTTTCTCCCTTTTCTATTCTATCTTTTTCTTCTTCTTTTAACATTATCAGCACAACACCATCATTTTCTTCTTCTGTTACTTTTTCTTCTTCCACTTTTTGTTCTTCACCGTTTTTCTTGTTCTTCTTCCTCTGCATTTTCCTTATCTTTTTCTATTTATTTTACTTTTTTATTTGTTCTCTTCTTCTTTTAATCTTTCTCTTTGTAAAATAAGTTAAAGTATAAATCCTACCTGTTTGGAGCTCCTGTTAGTTTCTTCTCTAATAATTTTTTTAAAGCAATTTTCACATATTTTTGTAAGCATTATTTAACATCCTTTATACATCTAGCTTTATTTTCACTTCTGGATTTTGCTCCCTGCCATTTAAAATTGATTTCTATCTTTGACCATTTTTACCACAAACCCCTCGGGGAACTTAGTGCTTCAGACTCACCATGAAAACACACTGTCCTTACATGAAGATAAAATGACCTTTTGAAGGAAAGGTTTCTTTTTTTTTTTTATTCGGAAAACTTGCCCATATAAGAGCGTTCATACGATACTCCTCTGACGAGCTGCATTATTTCGGAACTCGTAAACATCCTTATTTATTGCATCTTGTCTTTATTCATACACTGATCTCTGCACCTCAGGCTAAGACAAATGTGTACAAAAATTTACTATTACATACCAGGCAGTGTTTTAAATGTTTTCCATTTTTATTTCAATAAAAAACAAATCATTGATACGACTGAATTTGTTTCAGGTTCAGAGCCGACGCTGAATCCGTGGCCTGATTGTTTTTTGTGTGGCCGCTGATTTCTGCTCTTCCCGTCCTTATAATCTTCCGTAATAATAGTGGGTGCATCTACACTATAATTATTCCTTACCTAGTAATTACAGTTTTAAGCATTATCTAATCATTACCTTTGGCCTCGCTGTGGCAGAGCATTATTAAAGTTTCCCAGGATTTGAGCGCTGAATGAAATAGGAAATCACTGCCGTCTGCTTCTCTATTCTCAATCAACACTGTATTGAAGTGTGAGATCAAAGGTCAATTTCTTCATAACACGACTGAATAGTGGCTGACCTGAAAAATTCCCCAGACTCCTGCTTCATTTTCTCCCTTCTTCAGATCTCTTGCTAAAACTATATATTCTACATTCTTTTTTGAAAGGAAAAGAGTGTCGTCGTCCCCCCCCTCTTTTTTTTTTCATTTTAAGGGCATGCTTCCATTTTATCCTCCTAGGATTGACATTGATTGTATTGACTGAAAGAGAGAGGTGTTGTTGATTTTCTAAAAGAAAGCTTGTCTTTTTCCTTTTTTTTTTGGTTTTATTTTGTTTTGTTTTTCCTTCTTCCTATTTTTTCTTACAGCGTATATCGAATGTTTGGAAGCATGTAGACTTTTATCATTTTTTTGAGCCATACATGCATGCTCCTTCTCTTTCTATGCAACAAACTAGGTTATGGAACAGTAAGAGGATTTGACTGAACAAATACACATACAATATATCCCGAACCTTCATTTGGATTCCACCTCATGTAGTGTTTGGACATTGGATCTCTTTAAGTGTTCAAAGGCTCTGGCATGGAGAAGCTGGTGTTGGATCTATGATGATCTCAAATGTTGAGCTATTTTATGAGTTGCTCAGTAGCTCCTCGTTTGATAATCTCAAATGACTGTATAAGACTGTAGAAAGGACATTACTCATAATCTTACATTCCAGTGCTCATGGTAGTTCTTACTCTCTGTTGTTTTGTATTGTTTTAAAGATTTATCACACCTTTGATATTACCAAAATGAGGATGGGTTCCCTTTTGAGTCTGGTTCCTCTCAAGGTTTCTTCCTGATAACATCTAAGGGAGTTTTTCCTTGCCACAGTCGCCATGGCTAGCTCATTATGAATAAATACCAAGCACAACTCTTTACACAATTCTTTAAAGCTGCTTTAAGACAATGTCCGTTGTGAAAAGCACTGTAGAAATAAACTTCCATAAGTTCTTAAGTTAGAACCAAAAATGTTCTATCATCTATCCATTCCTTCTGTGTTTTTTATCTAGTTTGTTGCATGTAAAGCACATGGAACCAAACAATAAAAGACTAGGTGTTTCCAAAGTTCTATAAATTGAGTCATTTTAGCAATCTATTAATATACAGGTCCTCTTTTTACGATGGAGATACGTTATGACGACCTTATCGTAAGTCAAAAATATCGAAGAAAAAAGTTGAAGATGGTGCTATGACTGTGACAGTCTTTCCTGCTTCATGCTGATTTATAATTTTCATTTCCTTCTCCAAACTGATGGCTTTCCTCTTCTTTACACTACCAGCAGAAGACATACTTGGGTGCTTAGAAGACTTTTGCTTTCATCACTAAAATTGCTGTTTAAAACCGTTTAAAACGGAAAAAAACACACACAATGAGTAAACGCTGCGAACCGGTTTCGATTCCCGGTCAGAGAACCATCCCCAGCCACTCTCAGTGCCGGTCCCAAGCCCGGATAAATTGGGGAGGGTTGCGTTAGGAAGGACATCCAGCGTAAAACATGTGCCAAATCAAACGTGCGGAGGATCCGCTGTGGCGACCCCTAACGGGAGAAGCCGAAAGAAACTAAAGGCTCTGGCATGGAGAAGCTGGTGTTGGATCTATGATGATCTCAAATGTTGAGCTATTTTATGAGTTGCTCAGTAGCTCCTCGTTTGATAATCTCAAATGACTGTATAAGACTGTAGAAAGGACATTACTCATAATCTTACATTCCAGTGCTCATGGTAGTTCTTACTCTCTGTTGTTTTGTATTGTTTTAAAGATTTATCACACCTTTGATATTACCAAAATGAGGATGGGTTCCCTTTTGAGTCTGGTTCCTCTCAAGGTTTCTTCCTGATAACATCTAAGGGAGTTTTTCCTTGCCACAGTCGCCATGGCTAGCTCATTATGAATAAATACCAAGCACAACTCTTTACACAATTCTTTAAAGCTGCTTTAAGACAATGTCCGTTGTGAAAAGCACTGTAGAAATAAACTTCCATAAGTTCTTAAGTTAGAACCAAAAATGTTCTATCATCTATTCATTCCTTCTGTGTTTTTTATCTAGTTTGTTGCATGTAAAGCACATGGAACCAAACAATAAAAGACTAGGTGTTTCCAAAGTTTTATAAATTGAGTCATTTTAGCAATCTTTTAAAATACAGGTCCTCTTTTTACGATGGAGATACGTTATGACGACCTTATCGTAAGTCAAAAATATCGAAGAAAAAAGTTGAAGATGGTGCTATGACTGTGACAGTCTTTCCTGCTTCATGCTGATTTATAATTTTCATTTCCTTCTCCAAACTGATGGCTTTCCTCTTCTTTACACTACCAGCAGAAGACATACTTGGGTGCTTAGAAGACTTTTGCTTTTATCACTAAAATTGCTGTTTAAAACCGTTTAAAACGGAAAAAAACACACACAATGAGTAAACGCTGCGTTAGGAAGGGCATCCAGCGTAAAACATGTGCCAAATCAAACGTGCGGAGGATCCGCTGTGGCGACCCCTAACGGGAGAAGCCAAAAGAAAGTTATTGGCAAGTAAAAAAAATTTAGGTAAGCCAAAGAATTTATGAAAATCAATGTCTGAGAATTTTCACAGGCTCTCTTTCTTCGCAGACAATAGCCGTCTTTGATTAAAATATTATACCACCATTTATGTGTCACGATTGTTTCACATTGGTCATCTTTCCTCTGGTAAAAAAACATTAGCAAACACTATTTCTTATCTTTTTTTTTTATTTTTTTTTTTTTTTTTTTTTTTTTTTTTTTTTTTTTTTTTATGGAGCGGGCATCTTTCTTTTTTCTTTTTTCTTCACGTTCATTTTTTGTGGAACCTGACTTCACTTTTCCATTCTTTTATATCTTTTTTATTTTACATTCAAGCAGGTATCATCCTGTTTTAGAGAAGGAATAATTTTTTCTCCCCTTTATTTTGAAGCTGTTTTCCATCCTTTTTTTTGAAGCATGCTTAATTTTTAGTATAAAATCCAAAGCTATTTTCAGTCTGAATCTTGAATAGGAATTTTCTGAAATCTGACTTGATGATAGACAGAAGGAATGATACAACGATTTGTCACCTCAAGCCCTAACATCAGGGATTTTTGGAGCAGAGTGGCTTTTTTCTGCGCAAGTAACCTACGCTCAACCGTCTTCCTGCTAAATGACACGAGACACAGAGCTCACCAAAGCAATCATGGTATTTAGCAAACAAATTTAGAGCCATCTGTCACAGCACTACGGCTCTTAACAATCTCCCACACTGAGCTGAACCTCAAACGCTTAGTAGAAGCACTGCTCGGATGCTGTTCATTTGCTTTCTTTCAAAAAGCAATGGGGAGAAAAGATACTAGCTGATGTCCAGGCGAATGCACAGCTGCTAACTTTTAGGTACACTAATTCCAACAGATCTCCCCTCCAGACACAATAAACCCACCGGATTGGGTTCGACACAAAAGACAGCATCTGTGATGTTTTCTGTGTTCTATGCAACACATGACGACAAGATGAATAATGCAACTATTATACTGCATACTTTGTTACACAGACCTGAATAACTCCTTAGTGTCTCAAAGTCAGGAATGAAGAGTTTTACACCACTGCGATCTTCAACTCTGGATTCTGATTGGTCAGAAGTGTGTTGTTTCATTTTCCAATACTGTGAAATAATCATCACCCAGCTTCGCCTGCACTGCACTGTGTAGATTTACTGGTTGTCTTTCTCTCTCTTTCAATCTCTTGTGCTCTCTCTATATATCTTGCTATCTCTCTCTCTCTCTCTCTCTCTCTCTCTCTCTCTCTCTCTCATTCTCTTTATTCCCCCTTTATTTCTGCTCTCATTCTGCCTCTTACTCTCTCTGTACTTTATCTCTCTTTATCTATTTTTACATATCTCTCAGCCTTTTTTTTTTGCCTCAATCTTCCCACCTGGGTATCTCTCCCTATGGTATTTCTTTCTTTCTTTCTTTCTTTCTTTCTTTCTTTCTTTCTTTCTTTCTTTCTTTCTTTTTTTCTTTCTTTCTTTCTTTCTCTCACTCACTGTTTGTTTAGGGTGTTGTCTGTGTGTGTGTGTGTATGTGTGTGTGTGTGTGTGTGTGTGTGTGTGTGTGTGTGTGTGTGTGTGTGTGTGTGCACGCGAGTTTTCTCACCTAAGTTGTTTTTAATGGTGAAGTTTGGGTTGTTCAGCATCTCCAATCTGTAGTGGAACGTGTGTCCTTGAGCTGGATTGTCTTTGTCCATAGCGCTGATGGTCTGGATCACCTGTATACACACACACACACACACACACACACACACACATAAGTCCTCATTCATAAAGACAGCAGCCTGGACATGATGAAAAATTTGTTCCATTCACTTCTGAAACTCGAGACCTTTATCCACGCTCCATGTGCTGTCATTCTCACATTTTTTTTTCCTTGTCCTTCTCCGTCCATAAATCTGCCAGAGTGGTTCAGGACAAACCGTTTCTCTTCATGATGGACGGCTCATTCAAAATGCGGAACCTGACACAATGCTTGTCCTTGTTATTTTGCCGAATAGAAAAACCCCACAATGGATGCAGAAAGTGAATTCCTTAGAGTAGGGAACTGTGAATGATGCAGAAGTTTGAGATAGCTAACGGACCCTTTATCCTGAACTTGATACTAAGAGCCTTATACTTGTACAGAGACCTTCAAACTCTGGTTTTATCTGGTCCAATCCTGGAATAGAAAAAGGTACCAAACCGAACCTTGTTATTCAGACGAGAATCCCAAGGGTAGAGGGTAGACCATTTAGAATTCTTTATAAAGTGAACACTGGTGTGTTTATGTCTTAAAACAAGGGCAGATTTGATTAAATGCAGCGATAACAGTTCAAGGAGAGTGAAAAGGCAGGGTGTTTATAGGCTGCTTCAAAACATAATTTAAAGCGCTTTTATAAATATGCATTGTTTTACCGATCTCTAATAAGCAAGCCTGAGGATTCAGCGGTGGTGAAAAACTTCTGGAGACTTCATGAGAATGAACAATTGACAGCAAACAGAGAAAGGGGGATCTGACAACAGATAGTGAGATTGTAAACCATTAATGTATTCTGCTCTAGAATAGTTACACACATTATTACATACATTATTACACAAAAGTAGTATTAAAGGATGCTCAAAGGATTTTGGTTTAAACTCAGACTCTATACATGTGATTACGTAGGGAAAGTTCTGTGTATTTAGAGTAATGATAAGTTAAATATCTTTGCTTTGATTTCAAATCATTTAATCACCTGCATGTAACTTAGGCTTTTTTACACTGTTCGTTCCACTATATTGATGTAAGTTTGTGGACACCTGACCATAAGATTTGTGTATGTTTTTGAACATCCCATTTCACATTTAGTTCCAATTGGCTGTTATAATAATGTCCACTATTCTAGAAAGATGTTCCACTAGATGTTGGAGTGTACGGTGGAGATCTGTGGTCATTACTAGTCAGGATCTTATGTAGGGTGATTTCCCTGGGGTGCAGTCTAAATACATTTCGTCATAAAGATGTTTCATATGAATGAGGTCAGAGCTCTATAGCAAGCAACTCAACATCATTTACTCTAACCAATGTAAACCATATCTTCATGAAGTTGGATTTGTGCACAGAGGCATTATCATGCTGGAACAGAATTGGATCTCCTAGTTCAAGTGAAGAAAAAATAAAATGCTGCTACAATTTAAAAAAAAATGTGTGGTACAAAACTTTATGGTACAAGTTTGGGGAAGAACCACAGACATCTGGAAAATGCAGGTGTCCAAACACTTGCATATTGGATGCAGTTTCTCACCAGCACCTAGACTGATACTGATACTTATTAAACTAGGAAAAAAATCAAGGATAAAAATTGCAGACTGGAAGGAAAATATAATTCTATTTGCTGTCAAATGTAATGTGATGTAACATAAAAGCAAGAATCAAAAGTAGAGTCAGGATTTTAAATAACATTTATTTTACTTGGCTGCTTAGGATTCTGAAAGTTGGCCTGGTTCTCTCTTCCCAAAATTGGGTCTATTTTATTCCTTTTCTATAAATAAAAACTCCTGTTTCATAGATATATGCCTCTGGAATCAGAAAAGTCTATGCAACCAAACACAAATAATAACCCAATGGAGTGCTGTCTGTAACGGTTTCGATGTGTGTAACACTGTTGCCTTTAAAATCTTTCTGTGTTGGGATTTTGTGACTTTAAGAACACAGACACTAACTCTAAAGGTGGATGTATAAAAATGCACTTTAGTTCAGAGCTTTTATTTTTGATAGTCAAGGCAGATTGTGTCTGATGCTGCATTCAAGCTTGCAACTTTGAATTTCTGACCTCTGGCTAGGAATAAGCAAATAACTTCTGCATTTCGGAATTCGTTTGCAGAAAGACATTAAAGTATTCAGTTTAACACGTGTCGTGGTGTCAGCATGGTGGCTTGCGCAGTCAACAGTAAATAAAAATTCAGAAGAGTATTAACTTGTAATTGATTAGAATAGTAACACTAGTTGGTTAAATCTATATTTGGTAAAATGTTATACTTTTATTATTCCAGGAAACTGGTGCCAATGCTCAGAGTTAGCCATGATACAGAATCCCAGGAGCTCAAGAACTTTGCTTTGTGGTGGCGCAATAGCTTCTGGGTTACTGATTAAATAATTGTGTTCTAGATTCTCTTTTAAGGTTTTACGGTAAGGAATACCTGACCAGAATAAGCCAAATAAAGCATTTAAACACACACAATGTGTGATTAAACGCAAAATGAAAAGTAAACACAATGGATATATAAGAGAGATGATTGCTTACCTGACCGGGTTTTCCATTTTCACAAAGAAAAGCTTCGTACTCGGTGGGGAATTCAGGAGCGTTGTCATTTATATCGAGCACTCTGATGGCCACTATGGCTCTGGAGATTTGGCTGTGGTTCCCTAAAATTATAGAGAAGATTGTAAAACCGAAGAGTAAAATGTAAATCTGCTGGAAAAACTACATTTGCACATAAACTATGATGTACACATGAATTTGCAATGCACATACGGTATGATGCTAAACTGGTAGATATAAGGTGGATTTGGTGTGTGTGTGTGTGTGTGTGTGTGTGTGTGTGTGTGTGTTTTGCATATAAGTGAAAGGAATGTATTATTGTTGTTATTATTATTAGTATTATTGTTGTTGTTGTTACAATAAATGTTTATTTGTATTGCATTTATTTATTTGTTTATTGAAATGTTTTTGCAGCCAAAGCACACATGCAAATCATTTCTGTTTTTCTCTTTCACATTAATAGGCACCTCATCAGTCCAAGAAGTTACAATTCATCAAATATGCAAACAAGGATTGTGATTACAAAACCTGGATCACATTTCATGTGCTTTTAAAAAGGCCCCTGTGCCCGCCCCCCCACCCGCCCATCCCACACACACACACACACACACACACACACACACACACACACACACACACACACACACACACACACACACATTACACACTTATGTTTTATACATAAGGTTAAAAGCAATGAATATTTATGAAATGTAACTGTAAAGGTAACTGAAGTTGAAGAAGAAAATAAAAGGCAGTTTAATTAGATTAGTTTTTTTTTTATTATTAGAATTATTCCTTCATCGCTGCTAATTTAAAGTCCCTTTTGAGGACCCTGTAAATGATTGGATTTAATCAGTGTTGCACCCACTGACTTTTATCGCAATTATCATTTCGCTCTGGCCTTTGGCATGCCTACAGCTGCTTTTAGAACGGATTCCTTGAGACCCGAGATAATAAACCACGCATCGCATCGAGCTAAATTACTGACGACGTCTAAGTGGGATTAGCAGCGAATCATCAAGCTTTAAATGTCAGACAAGTGAAAGAACATGTTAACAATGCTACTTCCAGTACCGAAATTCTCTCGAAAAGTACATTTCATTAGCAAATTTCAAGAAGTCACTGGTAAATGGCTAGATTTAATCACACACAGAGGATTTTTTAGTTTTGACCCCGACAGAGTGGAGCTGAAAAAAGAACGATCGACAAAATTACCCAACACAGTGCTGCTATTATTGTTTTAAAAAAAAAATGCACATCAAGTGAAAGAACAAGTTGTAATTTATGATATGGTACATATGATATGGAAGGAGTCTCCAGTCTCAGAGCTAATGCTATATTGCCAAAATAGGTGTTTCCCATCAGCCATGATTTTTGTCATATAGTATTTAAGTCACAAGTTGCAGCTCACTCAACGTCTTTGCTTGTCTTTGATGGTCGTAGTTGTCTGACACCCAGGTTGTGGTTATCGTGTACTCATGCCTGGTTATTTCCTGTGTGGGTTGATTGTCCTTATGTTTCTATGGTTTTACTGTATTGTTTTTACGCTTCTCTGTGCTTTCTTTTATGGTTCATTAACTTCATGAAAGAGCAAAGAGAAACTGATTAGGGGAATAATCGTTTACAGCTGCTATAATATAAGTGACAACGGGTTTATGGATGTTATACAATCCAGAAAAAAAAGGTAAAAGTACGAAAGTGGTATGAACTAAATGTGTGCAAACCCAATTCCAAAAGTTTGAAAAAATGTGAATGATAAAGAATGCAATTGTTAATATTAGTATACTATTAAACAAACCAAATTCATGTTTCATTGTTAATGCAAGCAAAACTGAATTATTGCAAAGGTATTAGAATATAAATAATAATTTGTCCAAAAATGTATACAGTTTAATTAAACCGTATTACATGCATGGTGTGCAGATGAGCAAAAACGTCTTCCATTAAAAAAAAAATAATACAAAATTTCTCCAAAAAAAGAAGATGAGGATCAGGTCCTGAATTGTCAGCTTCACAGACATGAAGACGAGAGCAGAGTGAGAGGCGTATCTGCAGAAACACACTGTGTTTAAACAGATTTCTTTGTCACTGCGGAATATAAGACATTAAAGACTTTACACTCAGGATTTGCTGTTAATTGTCCCGAGCAGTGTTTAATCTGTGTGTGAAAAAGAGTCTACATAACTTCAGAATAATGATCCCACTACGCCTTCAGATAGTAATTCGACTTCTATCGTACAGATCCAGTCCTGCATCACGCTCTGAATGGGAATAAATCTGTACATGTGCTTTGTGGCTCTGTGGCTTCATGCTACACTGAGCTTCGTTTGAAGGTGTGTTCTGCTCTCTGAAGCTTGGAAGATACCAGGAAGAACTAGGGTTGAGCATAAAACCCACTGTCGTGTCAAGTTGGAGTTTATTAAAAAGAAAAATAATGGTTTGGGTGAAAAGAATTCAGGAAATTGAGGTACCATTTGCTGTCTTTAAAATGTGTATTCAAATGATTTATTTATTTTAATTAATTCCTATTACGCAGAAAGATTCGATTCATTAGGGTTATTTTATTTATTTATTTATTTTTTAGGATTACATTTTTCATGCCTTATTCCACATTATTCGGAAGTCTCAGGTTATTTATTTCCACACATTAATGACAATAATTCCCTGCTTATTTATATGTAAATGGAGCTTTGCTGATACTTTTAATGGTGTTGTATAGTTTCAATTACATGAAACCTGTCGATGTTAAATATCATAATTAAAGACTACTATGTATTCATGCATTACAGTGTATCCGGAGAGTATTCACAGTGCTTCATCTTTTCCACATTTTGTTATGTTACAGCCTTATTCCAAAATAGATAAAATTCATTATTTTCCTCAAAATTCTACAAACAATACCCCCTGATGACAATGTGAAAGCACCTTTGGCACCAATTACAGCCTCAAGTATTTTTTTTATATGATGTTATAAGCTTGACACACCATTTATTTGGGCAGTTTCTCCATTCTTCTTTGCAGAACCTCAGAAGCTGCATCAGGTTGGATGGGAAGCGTTGGTGCACAGTTATTTTCAGATGTTCAATTTGGTTCGAAACTGGGCTCTGGCTGGGCCACTTAAGGACATTTACAGAGTCATCCTGTAGCCACTCTTTTGTTTTCTTGGCTGTCTGCTTAGGGTCGTTGTTCTGTTGGAAGATGAACCATCACTTCAGTCCGAGGTCTAGAGTGCTCTGGAGGAGGTTTTCATCAACGATGTCTCTATACATTGCTGCATTCTTCTTTCCCTCAATCCTGACCAGCCTCCCAGTTTCTGCCTCTAAATAACATCCCCACAGCATGATGCTGCCACCACCATGCTTCACTGTAGCGATTCAAGACATGACACTTGGCATTCTGGCCAAAGAGTTGAATCTTTGTTTCTCATGGTTTGTGAGTCCTTCAGTTGGCCTTTTGGCTGTCATGTGCCCGTTACCTAGGAGTGGCTTTCGTCTGGTCACTCGACCATTCAGGCTTGATTGGTGGAGTGCTGCAGAGAGGGTTGTTCTTCTGGAATGTTCTCCTTTCTCCACTTTTCTGGATGTCTTTCAGAGAGACCAGGTTACAGACTGTTAAGGTTACCTCCCTGACTAAGCCCTTTCTTCTCCATTAGTTCAGTTTGGCTGGGAAGAGTCCTGGTGGTTTTAATTTTTTTGAATTTACGGATGATGGAGGTCATTGTGCTCATCGGGACATTTAGTGAATTCTGTACCCTTTCCCAGATCTGTGCCTCGATACAATCCTGTCTTGGAGGTCAACAAACAATTCCTTGGACTTCATGGCTTAGTTTGTGCCCTTAAACACTGTTAACTTTGGGAACGTATAAAGACAGGTGTGTACCCTTCCAAATCATGTCCAATCAACTGAATTTACCACAGGTGGAATCCAATCAAGTTGTAGAAACATCTCATAGATGATCAGTGGAAACAAAAAGGAAATTTAATCCATTTTGGAATAAGACTATTACATAACAAAATGTGGAAAAAGTGAAGCGATGGGAATACTTTCTCAAGGCACTGTATATTTCATTTTAGGAGACCAACATATTTGTTATTTTTATGTCGGTCTCTATGAATGCATAGAGACCAATGTAAAAAGAAATATTTCGGACTCCTAAACTGATCTGACATTGCCGGTATAATCAAATTCAGCTTTATTTATTTATTTATTTATTTATTTATTTATTTATCTATTGTTTGTTTGTTTGTTTATGTATTTATTTATTTATTTATTTATTTTCCTATCTACCTATCCATCCACCCATTTTCTTATCCATTCATTCATTTGCCTATTCATTTATCTATTTGCATGCTGTCTGTTCATGGCTGTCACTGTGTCTCAGTGTGGAATTGCTGCTGTAATTAATGTAGCATTTATCAATTTATTAAATTATTTGTCCATTATTTATTCATTTAAGATTTAGATTAAAATGTCACTTACGGATTTCTGTTGCTGTGACGGTGATGTTGTGCCACGTATCGGTTTCCCGGTCTAGCGGTTTGGCTAACGTGATCTTCCCGTCATCCACGTGAATATTGAACTGCCTTTCCAGATCTGTGTGCCGATCGATCGAGTACCTGTCAGGAGTGTGTGTGTGAGACAGACACAGAAAAAGAGAGTGAGGGAGAAAAAGAAAGAGAAAGAGTGTTGGAGGAAGAAAAGAGCAGAAGGCTAAATTAAATGTGCATTCACTTCACGTCTAACCAAATAAAGGCGCAGCACACATGCTTCACTTAATGCCCTGCTATCCATCAGCCGATTCCTGTAGGTTAGAATATGGTAAAATCAGCAGGGCCCTAATAATCCGCTCTGAGGATGAGTAATGGCGGGGTTGGACATTAACGCCGCAGCGGGGATGACATCTGAAATGTTTTGCACTGCATGTCATCATGGATGCGCATTAATTTGAGTTATTATTACCTGCACCGCCTCATGGCGTGGTTACATGCTAAACTAAAATGAAAATTTCAAACACTGCATTACCGGCTTTATTTCCTTTTAGTACACTTTCAGTTCAAATACTGCAGAACCCAACAATCTGCCAGACAACAGTCATAAAATAAACAGTGCATTCAATTTTGCTTTGACTCTTCATTGTATAAAATGCCTGAAACTGCTTTACAATTTTAAATTAGTAGAAGTAGAATTTGCCTTGTTAACTAATAATTTCTTCAAAAATCTTATTGATGCTGGAAACTGGAATTAAAGTGATGGGTCAGCCAAAACCCAGCAGCGCTGGAGCATAGAGGGTTAAGGGCCTTGCTCAAGAACCCAAGAGTAGCAGCTTAAACCCCTGACCTTCCAATCAGTAACCCTGAGTCTTAACCACCTGAGCTTAAGCCTTGAGTAATGAGCACGCTGTTACAACAAATTAACGCACCAAATCATTTCCATATATGGATTCCTCCTAAATGTCCTTTAAGCAAAATCCTTTTCAAATTCTTCTTCTTCTGTATATAAATGTAATGTTTATGTATCTACATTTCTTTATATGATATTTGACACTCACCCTGGGTGTTTTATTCCCCACATATAGACAAACAAAACAAGCTAGGTTACTAATGTCACCATCTTCACTTACCATATCAGGGTTGCCTAGTAGACTAGATTATATGCATTTTATGTGGGAGTGTGGCTTAATTACAGGCATATATCCAGGTTAAAGCCAACTAGGTTACTAATTCCCCAATCTTATCTTGTTACTTACTAGCCAACCCATATGCATTTCTATATGAAGGCGTGAATGAACAAAAAATAGGTTTCTTTAAAAAAAAATTATAGTGTGTAAATTGGTGTAAGTTTCCCCATTGGAATCAATCAATCAATCAATCAGTCAATCAGTCAATCAGTCAATCAGTCTGTCTGTCTGTCTGTCTATCTATCTATCTATCTATCTATCTATCTATCTATCTATCTATCTATCTATCTATCTATCTATCTATCTACCTGTAGTAAACTAGCTTATATTTTAATGTCTATATGGATGTCTCTTAAAGACCAAAACAGTGCCTTTGAGACATGTCCAATGTGACAAAGGAGGTGGAGTCGCAAAGTCCGAAAAACTGTGATGTTTTTATTAGTACGCCGCAAATTTTTCCTTCTTTGTTGGCAAAACAAATAGTAAGAAATGTATCATTAAGTATAGCGAGAATGTTTACAATGTTCAATATTGTCATTATATTGATTTTGAAATGATTGTATTCAGAGCTGTCAATTTATCTCTTCAGGGAATGGCTTGAAAGCATGGTCGAGATTCTTGTTAATCAGATAGATATAATTATTTTTGGGTAAGATGATCACCTAAAACTAAGTTTACTGCTAATGATGTTTCAAATTTAATCGTCCGATTGCATTATTACACTGATATATCATCACGTTCATGTGTATGCACTTAACTGTGACATTGCGATACCTTTGAGGCTAAAAGTGTCGGTCAAGAAAAACCACACACACACACACACACACACACACACACACCTGGGAGCGTTCTCCAGGTGGCTGAGCGGTTTTCAGTCAGGCTCTGACAGTTTTCACGTATCACCGAGAGACAGAGCCTGAAATGTTCTGCTACACGTCAATCAAACTGACAATAGTACGCATGGTACCATGGGAGAAATCAGGACAGGCTGTGGGTGGGTGTCTGGTGATTGTAATGATGATGCTGGTAGTAGTGTTGGGGGTGTGTGTGTGTGTGTGTGTGTGTGTGTGTGTGTGTGTGTGTGTGTGTGGGGGGGGGGGGGTAAAAAATAGACACGTCACTTTGTAAATACCAGCTTACACACATTCATGTAAAAATCTGCCTCACGCTCATGTTTAATTGTGAGATGGAGGTCAGATTTCAAAGCTCGAGTCTAGACTGCATGATTAAACGAATCCATTAAAGGCGTCTTCGTCTCCGAGCTGCTGCTATCTAAGGCTGAAAACAAAGCGAAGCAAAGTAATAGGCCTTTAAAGATGAAGTGAAATGCTTAATTAGGCTTAATATCTGCAACGAGACCGGCTCACTTAGTGGCTTTTTATCACTGTTCTTCTATTTTTTTTCCATCATCATTATTATTGCAGTTGTTGTTATTGGCTATGCTTTATTCTGCTTTATAAAAGTGTCATACAGCAGGGCTGAACATTATCACATTGGCAGGGACACCGTTTAGACATCTAGAAATGTTTTGCACTGCATTTCATCATGAAATCGCATTCATGCTGATATAAAGAGGTCAAATTCACTGTTTGAATCACACCCTGAAAAAAAAAAAAACCTCCAGCAGAAGTCATTAACAGACTGAGAGTTTTTAGAGGTTTTTAAAGTTTTAACTGAGCATAAGGACACTGGGGATGTGTTGCTGCCATTTATTGATAATTGGTCCTGACAACTTTTTCCTTGTCTTTCATTCGTTTAATGCTTTTCGGCTATTTATTTGAACAGAACAACAAATAACTCCTGTAGTTCCCCTCCTGCCATTGACTTCCTAAAGCTTTGCACAGTTCTGTACATTTGTCTCTAAAGACTGCTGCTGTAGTTGTAAAGACCGTTCTGCACTCATCTTAGAACTTTGGTTCACAGTGTACTCAAAGTGATTATCCCTTTAACACAAAGTGTTACAGTGTGCATTTACTGTTTTACACCTGTTTAATGTGATGATTAATAACCTTATTTTATATTGTATCTGGAAAGTTAGGAAACGGCAAGTCGTTGGAAACTAGTCTTATATTATTTTTGAGAAATACATGAAGTTCCTTTCGTTTATATCCAACTTTTTCATTTTCAGCAAATTGTCAACTGAGGCACTAATACTAGGTTTTGGATGAAATCCATGTAGTTATGTTCCACTTCACAACATTCTGTTTGTCTTTGGAGAACATGCTAATATACATGCAGGTTAAATGGATGTTAAATGGTTAAATGGTCAAAGGAAAACTTCACTATCATTACTATCATTCCATTATCCAATGTGTTGCAATTTCAAATAGACTGTGTATAATTGAAAGCAACATTTTTATACTAAAAGACAATGCCTCAAAGCATACATTTAAGCATGTTAGTTGTGTTTAGAAAGAAAACAGATGGCTGGAGTATTATACATCATGGAATACCCTGCCCAGTCACCACATCTAAATCCTATTGAACTGCTCTGGGATGAAAACATCCAACTAGCCATTAACACCTCTGGCCCGATATAGAAGATATATCTGCATGGAAAAGTATTTCAGCTAAATGTTTGGATGCCAAGAGTGTGTAAAGCTATATTTAAAAAATATATATATTTTAAAAATATTTCATATCTGTACACTTTTGGGATAAACTGAAACATTGACTGCACCCCAGGCCTCCTCACCCTAAATAAGTACGTGAATTTACTAACACCCTTTTGGCTAAATGAGCAAAAATCTCCACAAATGTCTTCGCAGAAGAGTGGGGGTTATTAGAACATCAAATGGGGACTAAATATGAAATGGGACGTTAAAAAAAAAACACAAATTTAATGATCAGGTGTCCACAAATGTATGTACATATATGTACATATATCTGCTATAAAGGCTTCTTTAGATCTATAAAATATGGGATATGGGTAAAGATGCCCAATGCAATTAATTGAGGATGGTGTTTAGTTAATTAGGCCAGCCATGCTCTTAAAAAAAAAAAAGAATGATAATAAACAGGGGTAGGGATCAGACAACACAACACAGAAGCAAGAAAACAATCTTTTAAAGACAGGCTTAAATGAACAAAGTAACTGAAAACAGGTGAACACAAAATAATGACACACAAGCAATAAACCTTCTCTTTATTTCAATAATTATTGCTTACAGCTAATAAAAACCCAACATTCAGTATCTCAGAAAATTTTAATATTTCTTAAGACCATTAAAAAATTGTAAAAAAAAATAAAAAAAAAATAAAAAAGATTTTCAACACAGAATCTTGGACTACTGAAAGATTTGAACATGTACCGAACTCAATACTTACTCACGGCTCCCTTTGCATGAAAAACTGCAGTGGCATGGAGGCAATTTGTCTGTGACGCTGCTGAAGTGTTATGGAAGTCCAGATTGCTCTGATAGCGGCCTTCAGCTCTTCTACGTTGTTGGGTCTGGTGTCTCATATCTTCCTTTTTTACAATACCCCATAGATTCTCTATGGGATTTAGGTTGGGTGAGTTTGCTGGCCAATCATGCACATTGATACCATGGTCCTTAAACCAGGTATTAGTATTTTAGGCAGTGTGGGCAGGTGCCAAGTCCTGTTGGAAATTTAAATCAGCATCTCCATAAAGCTGGTCAGCAGAGGGAAGCATGAAGTACACTAAAACTTCCTGGTAGACGGCTGAGCTGATCTTGGACCTTGTTCTTGAAACACGGTGTACCAACACCAGCAGATGACATGACTACCCAAACCACCACAGACTGTGCAAACTTTACACAAGACCTCAAACAACTTGAATTGTGTGCCTCTCCTCTCTTCTTCCAGACTCTGGGACCTTGATTTCTAAATAAAATGCAAAATGTTCTTTTCTTTCATCTGAAAAGACGACTTTGGTCCACTGAGTAACAGTCCAATCCTTTTTGTCCTTTGCAAAGGTAAAAGTCTTCTGATGTTGTCTCTGGTTCAGGAGTGGCTTGACACAAGGAATGTGTCTGTGTGTGGTGGGTCCTGAAGCACTGACTCCAGCTGCAGTCCACTCTTTGTGGATCTCCTCCAAATACTTCATTTCACTTTTTTCTACCACATTTTCCCCTTTCATTCACTTTCTAATAATGTGCTTGGATACAGCACTGTGTGAACAGCAGCTTCTTTAACGATGAGCTTTTGTGTCTTACCCTCCATGTGCAGGGTGTCAATGATCGTCTTCAGGACAATTGTCAAGTCAGCAGTCTTCCCCAATGATTGTGTAGCCTGGAACCTGAAAAGGCTGAAAAAGGCTCAGGAAACCTTTGCAGGTGTTTGGATTTAATGAGCTGATTAGAGTGAGATACCACAACATTCAACTTTTTTACACTATTCTAATTTTCTGAGATACAGAATTGTGGGTTTTCATTAGCTGTAACCCATAATCATGCAAATAAAAATAAATAAACACTTGAAATATATCAGTCTGTGTGTGATGAATCTATATAATACACAAGTTATACTATTTGTATTAAAATGCTAAAATAAATAAACCTTTTAATGATATTCAAATTTATTGAGATGCATCTGCATGTTTAGAGTAATATTATATACAATGAGGAAAATAAGTATTTGAACACCCTGCTATTTTGCAAGTTCTCCCACTTAGAAATCATGGAGGGGTCTGAAATTGTCATCGTAGGTGCATGTCCACTGTGAGAGACATAATCTAAAAAAAACAAATCCAGAAATCACAATGTATGATTTTTAAATTATTTTTTTGTATGATACAGCTGCAAATAAGTATTTGAACACCTGTCTATCAGCTAGAATTCTGCCCCTCAAAGACCTGTAAGTCTGCCTTTAAAATGTCCACCTCCACTACATTTATTATCCTAAATTAGATGCACCTGTTTGAGGTCGTTAGCTGCATAAAGACACCTGTCCACCCCATACAATCAGTAAGAATCCAACTACTAACATAGCCAAAGACCAAAAAGCTTTTCAAAGACACTAGAGACAAAATTGTACACCTCCACAAGGCTGGAAAGGACTACGGGGAAATTGCCAAGCAGCTTGGTGAAAAAAGGTCCACTGTTGGACGAATCATTAGAAAATGGAAGAAGCTAAACATGACTGTCAATCTCCCTCGGACTGGGGCTCCATGCAAGATCTCACCTCGTGGGGTCTCAATGATCCTAAGGAAGGTGAGAAATCAGCCCAGAACTACATGGGAGGAGCTGGTTAATGACCTGAAAAGAGCTGGAACCACCGTTTCCTAAGTTACTGTTGGTAATACACTAAGACGTCATAGTTTGAAAACCTGCATGGCACGGAAGGTTCCCCTGCTTAAACCAGCACATGTCCAGGCATGTCTTAAGTTTGCCAATGACCATTTGGATGATCCAGAGGAGTCTTGGGAGAAAGTCATGTGGTCAGATGAGACCAAAATAGAACTTTTGGGTTATAATTCCACTAAACGTGTTTGGAGGAAGAAGAATGATGAGTACCATCCCAAGAACACCATCCCTACTGTGAAGCATGGGGGTGGTAGCATCATGCTTTGGGGGTGTTTTTCTGCACATGGGACAGGGCGACTGCACTGTATTAAGGAGAGGATGACCGGGGCCATGTATTGCGAGATTTTGGGGAACAACCTCCTTCCCTCTTGAAGATGGGTCGAGGCTGGGTCTTCCAACATGACAATGACCCGAAGCACACAGCCAGGATAACCAAGGAGTGGCTCTGTAAGAAGCATATCAAGGTGAAAAACTACAGGAAACGTTTGACCTCTGTAATTGCAAACAAAGGCTACTGTACCAAATATTACCATTGACTTTCTCAGGTGTTCAAATACTTATTCGCAGCTGTATCATACAAATAAATAGTTAAAAAAATCATACATTGTGATTTCTATATTTTTTTTTTTAGATTATGTCTCTCACAGTGGACATGCACCTACGATGACAATTTCAGACCCCTTCATGTTTTCTAAGTGGGAGAACTTGCAAAATAGCAGGGTGTTCAAATACTTATTTTCCTCACTGTACGTTACAAAATTAAGTATACTCAAATTTTTATTTTCCTTTTTTCAGAAAACAACCCCTATATACATATATATATATATATATATATCTTAGTAGTAGATTTTTCAAGCTTTTTATTTCCTTAATTATCTCTTGAGACCATAAAGAACTCTTGAAGAAGTCTTTATTCGAAGAGCGTACGTATTAAATGGGTAAGTGTGTGGAACAGACTCCAAATTATAGCTCATTAGTTTCTCGTTAATATCGAGAATCTGTCAAAATTTAAACTTCTTGCTACTTGGTACTCTCTCAAAATAAAAAGTTTTCTTCAAGGGCTTTTCAAGGACCCACTAAAAGGGTTTTACTCTGCCTGGGTCCCAGAGGGACCACCGAAAAAGTCTGAAGAGTTCTACATTTTCGAAGTGTAATAATCCAGTAAGTGAAATGATTTGAGTGGTTCTCATGATAAGATTGAGACTGTAAGGTGGGATTTATAGATGTAATGATGACATCCAGTGTGCATATGGAACAATATAATGGTAATTGTCTATTATAATATCAGTTTATCATAAACTTCTGTTTTTCCAGAGAGGGTGATATTAAATTCAGTAAAATAGGTGCTATATAGCAAAATTACATGCAATATGAGAGTGATCTCGGTGTTGCATGTGACAGGGTATTTTTTTTTTTCTCTCTCTGCACATCTTTCAATCCAGGGCAGAAATGGAGCAGAGTGGATCGTGCGTCTGGCGCTTTGCAGCGTGTGTCGTTTGCTTTTGTTATTAGGTCAGTTATTCCTCAGAGAGGGTCACAGATGCACAGTTTATTCCACACTGCTGCAGGCCTGAGAACACAAACATTTCAAATTAATGGAGGACGAGGTATCAAAGCGGTGTCCCCTTCGATTTGAAACGATTTCTAACGAGCTGAATCACCTTGCGCGTGCAAGAATGTCAGGAGAGACAGAAGGATGGTGTTAAACAATTGCTGTTGATAAGAAGATAAGAGCTTGATAAAAAAAAAAAAAAAACTTTTCTAAAAACTGGAATAGGTTTTCTTTTCTTTTTTTTGCAGAGGTTTTTTTGGGGGGTATTATTTATTTATTTATTTTCCTCCAGAGTGCATTTGATGTCTGCACGGCTTCAAGCAAAACAATCGACAGGAAAATGCAGCTCTGTTTCGACCAGAGTCTACCTGCAATGTCTTACGCTTCAGTGCATTAAGTATAGCTTTGGGCTTTTTGTGGTGATAGAGGGAGAAAAAAACGAAGAAGGTCGTGAGTGTACGAGAGAGAAAACAAACCGAAAAAAAAAGAAAAAAATAGAAAAATCGAGGAGACTGGGAGTTAGGGGGGAAAAAAGCAGGGAAGGAAGGAGAGACTGAAAGAGATTGATTTGATTTGATTTGATTTGAAGGAGAACAAGGTAAGCTATACTCAAACCAAACTGAAGGCGTAAGGATGTGTTAGTCTGCCACTTCTCTTTTTTCAGCTCTTCCATTTGCAAAGTGCCTTTTACCTTTAAATGACATTATCTGTGCTGGTAGTCGGGCGGGAAAGTGACTTTGCCACTTTATGCCTTGAAATTCACTTAAGGATCCCGCAGCCTCTGTGAAATATTGGAAAACATAATGTATTTCTCGATGCCGAAGTGAGCTTGATCAGGTTTTGCCAAACATAATTTACTTGATGGCCCCGGGATAGAAGTAATTCATCTTACAAATAAAAAAATCGGTGCACGGACACAATGGAACACGCCGGCGCTTGGCAAATGTAATCAGCATCGTCGACGAGAAACCTTTTCACGCACACAACATAAGCATGCAAGAGGTAGTTTAACACTGTCAAGATGCATGATGGGGCTGCGTTTCCTTTTCTGTCCGTTTGTTCTTAAATGCCCCACAAACTCAGGCAAAAGAAATGCACAAATATTTGTCTCAGTTAAAAAGTGATGTGTGTGTGTGTGTGTGTGTGTGTGTGTGTGTGTGTGTGTGTGTGTGTGTGTGTGTGTGTATATATAAGATATGGCTGAAATCTGATTATTACAAAGTGCATAAACTTTTAAAACTCATGGATTTTCTGTTAATATCTCTATAAAGACAATCTGTAGTGTTTGTTTACCTTAGACAAGAATTTGAACATTTTCTTTCATTAAAAATAAATAGATAAATAAATAAATAAATGTTTACAGCTGTTTACAGCAATCTGACATGACAGAGGAGTTAGACGCCCTGCTGTAAAACTCCGTCGGTAAAATGTTCTTGGAATTCTTTTTTTTTACTTTCCCGTGAGTGGTTTACTGAAAATCTGTTCAATTGGCTTTCAGAGAGATTTACAAGTGGGACGATTTGTAATCATGTGGCTCTGAAGGCGTATGGAGGCAAAAACAAATCCCTTTGGAAAAGCATAAAGTAACCAGAAATTATTATTTTTTTTAGCTCTCCCTCTTGAGTGTTGTGAAGTTGGATAAAGCAGAAGCAAAAATCACAGCTTGTCATCATGAGAAACCATAAAGCATTATATATATATGTAACCAGAAATTATTATTTTTTTTAGCTCTCCCTCTTGAGTGTTGTGAAGTTGGATAAAGCAGAAGCAAAAATCACAGCTTGTCATCATGAGAAACCATAAAGCATTATATATATATATATATATATATATATATA